>JAYJMB010007506.1:0-10151 GCA_036873735.1 Pouteria campechiana
TGACTAATAACTTGATTATAATGGTTGTGGCATGATTTGGAGTTAATTAAATGTGATTATGCATAAGTTCTTGATGTAAACAGTCATTCATAAAGAATAAACTTGGAGGTTTTTGCATAAAAACATATTATGCTTAGTCTAATTGAGTTTTAAGCTTGATGAGCATGTTATTAAGGTAAATTTGATATTGAATATGCTATAGAATCATGATGTATAATTGGGAATGAAAACTCTAACCTTGTGTTATAGAACAATCTACAAGTTATGAATGCCCGTGAGGCAGTACTGTTAGAATAAATGCATGGTTTCGATGACAAACAAAACTTGATTAAAGATTATGTACTAATGGTTGTTGCCAAGTTTTTAGTATGCAAAATCAAATTATAAATCTCATGGACAAATGAACACAGAAAAGATATTCCAAGATATGAATCTGTCTGATTGAAAAGACAAGGACTAATGTAAAAGCAAAAGACAAAATAATGTTATAGATAAAGCTCAAATGAATAAGAATCACCCAAGCTTCCATTCATCTGTCGAAGTGGAGATTGTATTTGACGAATACAAAACTGTGAGCAAAACAAAAGACTTCATCAATCATAAGTGAGCTCATCTGTTATGAACAAATAAGGTGGTGAAGTGAAGGTTGCCTAGTGGAGCAAAGAAGTTTATCTGGCAGAGTAATAGCCTTTGCCTATACAACTAAGTTTGTCTACTATCTACAACAAATGACCCAACAGATGAAGTGGTGAAAAAAATTCGTTTGTGCCTCAATGATTAGTCTGTTACTTATAACAAACAACCCATCAAACGAAGCAATGAAAAAAATCCATCTACGCTCCAATAGTCCATCTGTTCCTTACAACAGACAACTCAACAGACGAAGTGCTGAAAAATTGAGTCATCCGTGCTTCTACATTTCAACAAATGAGGAGTAAGCAGAAGTCAGAAAATTCAAAAATGCTAACCAAAATGGTCTTCTATCATTAATGGAGTTCAACTACCACCAATGACTGGAATTCACAGAAGCTATAAATGAAGCATTGTTGGAGTAGGAGGAAGTAACCAAGTATCAGGAAAGTTATTCAAAAATCCTCTTGAGAGCATTTACTGATCTGAGCAAAAACCTTCTACTATCTTTCGAGAGTCAAGAGCCTTGCATTCAAACAATCCTTAACTTTCTTTAAAGGCTCCCAACCACCTTTTGGGAAGATCATTTACTTCTGCTTTTAAACTTCAAAAACCTTCCCCTGTGCTTATTGAGAATTACCTGTAATTTATTCATTTATTGTAAATTTCTTGAGGTAGTGGTTAAGACTAGACTCTATAAGAGCTGTCACTTTCTGAGTGCAAACAAGAGCTATTTATTTATGCCTCATAGAGCTGGAATCTAGAAGAGTGCTGGGAGCAATGTGATCACGCCCCTTAGAGATAGAATCTAGAGGAATGCTAGAAGCATTGTGTTTATGACCCCTAGAGCTGGAATCTAGAAGAGTGCTCAAAGCACTATTGTATTTATGCTATTGGGAATAGTGGTACCCAAGACACTAATAGAAAAATATTCTTGGAAGAGTGAAGTAAAGTGTTTATTTGAACCATTATAAAAATCCTTGTATCTTATTTATTTGTATATTAGTTGATTGAGTGATTGATTACTAGAGGGACGAGTAATCCTAAAGGGGTTAAGTGATCTTTTTAAGTACCCAATTTACCCCTTCCCTCTTGGATTTTTGCCTAATCTTCAGGACCAATAATTAAATCATTGTCTATTGAATTATATGCCTAGAGGAATGATTAGTAATGTTAAAGTGCAACGTTGTACACTAAAGATAGCTGTACACTTGAAAGATAGGCAGGTTTAATAATGAATGATGCTGTGATAACCTTGTTTAAATGATGATGTGTAAAAAGAGTAATCTAATGGCTTGATATGAATTAGCCAATATTTCTTATAAATGAATGGGATTTGATGAGTTAATTTCATTCATTTATATTATATATGTTCAATCTTAATTATTTATAAATCTTTGTTACTTTTAGATGAATTGCGTACTTATTTGTTGAATTTTTTGGTATTTTGAAGATGGAAAAGAAGAAAAAATGGAAGAAAAAGATGAACCTCAAAAAGTAAAATAGAAGAAAAATTGCAAGGAGCTTAAAAATCAAAGTCTGAAGTCAAAATCCTGTCAAAGGGAATTGTTTTGATTTTTCTTATGAACTAAATCTCTTTTTCTAGGGTGAAGATGTAACTCATTTTGATACTCTTTGTTATGTGGATTGTTGGTTATTAATGACTATATGATCTTGTTTGCAATGATTTAATTTTCTTTATTGCTTGATCACCAGTATTATGAGTTAGATTAATTATTAAAGCATGGTTAAGGTAGACACCATATGCTAAACCATGAGCTCCCTTGAATGAAAAGGATGGATGTTTAAGGTAGACATCATATGCTAAACCATACTATTTTGGTTTGTTATGTTCTTAAGCTTAATGAGTTTTCACCTTTATTATGCTACACACCATAGGTAATTGGAACGAGTGAAAACACTTAATTTAAGCCTGCACATCTAATGGTAATAATCTTACTTTTGACAGAACAAACCCAAGTGAGGCATTGAATCTAACATTCCATTAGCAAAGGGGTTTCATCTAGTAGTGAAATCGGATCCCTAGACCTTTGCATCTTGCTAATCTCCCTAGATTATTTTTAGTCATTGTTTTACTTGCATTTTATTAAGTTTCTAAAATTCTGAAATTATACCAAACATTATTTCATGTTTATTTAGTTATAAATATATTCTTTTTAAGGCTAGGAAAGTTTAGTAACTAAAATTAACTAAGTTGGTTTGACCATTCTCTATGGGATCAACCTTTGCTTTGCACACTATACTACTATACATTCGTACACTTGTGAGGAATTATAATTTGAACCATCAAGTTTTTGGCGTCGTTGCCGGGGAATAGTTCCAAATTAATTTGATTAAGATTAGTTAAAATCATTCTTTTTATTTTGTGTATAATTATAAATAAGAGTATTTTTAATTGTTTCCTTCTTTCCATTGCAGTTTGTGAATGCATGGAAGGAGATCTCTGAATCGAACTTTGTTTCCATTAAACGATCGTACTGACAAAGTGGAAATTAAAATAGAGATTTTAAGCGAAGGAGAAGAAGTACACATGGCTGACATCATGGAGAACTGAGTGGGTTAAGAAGTTCAATAGGCTTAACAATTAATGAAAGAGTTTGCATAAGCTACTATAGGAATTTCACCTTCATGCATTTTATTATATGATGATGCTAGAAATTATGACTTGAAACATATTCATTTTAACATGCTTCTATCTTTTCATGGGATAACCTTAGAGGATCGATTGATATTCATGCATGATTTCTATGAAACCATCCAAATATTTCCACTACAGGGGCTAACAAAAGATCAGTTATGTATGCGATATTTTCTGTACACTCTGAAAGATGCAGCCAAGACATGGTTCATGCAGTAGCTCCTGGCTCATTAACAACATGCAAAGCAGTTTATAATAAGTTCATTGGTAAATTCTACTCTCATGCTAAACTGCTGAATCGAGAAGCAAAATAGCTACTTTCTCTCAATTGGATGGTGAAGCTTTCCATGAGGCATGAGAAAGGTTTAAAGCAATTTTGGTTTAGTGCCCTTATCATAGATATCCACTTGAGTTACTTAGCCAGTTTTTCTATGATGGACTAACACAACCATGCTAAGCTATGATTGACAATGTTGCAGGTGGAGCCATGGGAGAAAAAACTCTAGGAAAAACTTATAAGCTATATGAGATGTTGGGAGCAAATTCTCAGCAGAAGAGTGTAAGAGGTAGATCTAAAGGACTTTATAAAGTGAACTCTAACTCTAATCTATCAATGTAGATGTCAGAGATGGCTAAGTAAATGAAGGTTGCTCTATGATGGTGCACTTGAAGCAACCAAAACCTACTCCAGTAGAGGTTTGTTCTCTTTATGGTAATTCAGGACATTCACCTTATATTTTCCCTTCAAATAAACATTTTGCAGGTAATGCTCAGCAAGCTAATGCAATGAACTTCTACAACTAGAGGCTATGGAATGAACCTTACTCAAACACTCACAATCCTGGTTGGAGAAATCATCATAACTTCTCTTGGAACAATGAAAGAAATCAAAATCAAGCTAGAACTTCATTTCAACCACAACTGAAGAAGTCTACGCTTGAAGAAACCATGCAGAGTTTCATTCAAGCAACATAATCCCAGTTCCAAAATAATGCAACCAAAATCCAAAACATTGATTCTAGATTCCATAATATGGAGTCATCCATGAAAAAGATGGAACTCAGTTAGAATTGTAGAAGTAGTATAGAGTCACACACTTGGGAAGTTGCTTAGCCAACTAGAGCAAGCAAAAGCAATAACAACATTGAGGGGTAGAAAGGTAATTAATAATAAGGTTGGAGAAAATGTTGATAGTTCAATTATTTCTGTAGGAATGGAGAAAGGGAAGAAAACACTTAGAACGAAGGGCATCCAAAGAAGGTAGTATTTCTACCAGTTTACCCTCCTGTCAACTACAAAGCACCCCCACCATTTGATGCTCCTGTTGCTTTTCTAGGAAGGCTAAAGTAGAGTAAATTTGATAAGTCGTTTTCTAACATTTATGATATCCTTTCTAAGGTTAATGTCAATTTGCTTTTGTTTGATATGATAAAGAATATGCCTGCTTATGCTAAATTTTTGAAGGAATTAAACATAAGGAAGCTTAAGTATGAGTTACATGAGAAAGTTTTAGAGGCAGTCAGTGCAGTTTTACAAACAAATCTTCCCCCAAGATTTAAGGATCCAGGTAGTTTCAATATCTCAATAACTGTTGGAGGGACAAACAAGGTAAAGGCAATGCTAAACTTAGGTTCAGGCATTAATTTGATGCCTTATTCTATTTATATAAAACTTGGATTGGGAGAATTGAAACCCACTACAATATCTTTACAATTGGTAGATAGATCAGTTAACTATCCTAGAGGCATTATAGAGAACATTTTGGTACAGATTGATAAACTAATTATTCTTGCAAATTTTGTTGTGCTTAACATGGAAAGATAAGTGATTCCAGAAAGAGAAGTGCCTATTCTTCTAAGATGCTCTTTCATGGCAACCACTAAGACAATTATAGATGTGCATAATGGAAAGTTTAAGATGACTGCCTTAGACAAGACTATGGAATTTTCTGTTTATAATTCTTTATTTCTAACTTTAGATCCTAGTATTTGTTTTGAAGTTGATGAATTGGACTCACTTATTTTATTAACTTTTTTACAGGAGGAGATAACTGATAAGCTAGAATTGGTGCTCATTGTAGATGGACTAGAGGAGGACGATGAGATGATGAATTTGAAAGCTAAACTTGACATAGCAGAGCAAGTTAAAGAAGGAGAAGTTTCCAATGAAGGGTTGTCACATGTGAACTTAGAAGTGGAACAACCATATGTCACATCACCCCAATTAGAATTGAAGCAATTACTATGTATTTCTTAGTAAAAATAATACATTTCTATTGATTATTGCTTCTGACTTGTCTATTGATGAAGAAATTAAGCTGATGAATGTGTTGAAAGAACAAAAAGGGCCTATAGGGTGGACCTTAGTAGACATCAAGGGAATTAGCCCCACTATATGCATGCATAAAATTTTGCTAGAAGATGATGTAAAGACTTCCACAAAAGCTTAGAAGAGACTTAACCCACATACAAAGGAAGCTATGAGAGTAAAGGTGATCAAATTGTTCAATGTAGGTATTATCTATCCAATCTCTAATAGCAAATGGGTAAGTCCAGTGCATGTGGTGTCAAAGAAGTCTTGTATTTCTATTGTTAAAAATGATAATGATGAATTGGTGCCAATGTGAATGATTATAGGGTGGCAAATGTGTATTGACTATAGGAAACTTAATGCAGCTACAAGAAAGGATCACTTTCCCATTATTTTTATTGATCAAATGCTTGAAGGGTTGGTAGGTCATGCTTACTATTGTTTTCTGAATGGTTTTTCAGGTTATAATCAAGTTCCAATTGCCCCAGAAGATTAGGAGAAAATCACTTTTACCTACCATTTGGAACATTTACATATCGGAGGATGCCATTTGGTTTGTGCAATGCCCCTACAACTTTTCAAAGGTGTATGATGTCCATCTTTTTTGACATGATTGAAAAGTTCATTGAGGTGTTTATGGATGATTTTTCTATTTTTGGAGACACATTTGATGGTTGCCTTCATAACTTAAGATAGGTGCTTAAAAGAAGTATTGAAACAAATTTGACATAAAGTTGGGATAAGTGTTGCTTCTTAGTGAAATATGGAATTATGCTTGGACATATTATTTCAAGTAAAGGCATTGAATGGATAAGGCAAAAATTGAATTGATTGCAAAGTTACCACCCCCAATTTCAATTAAGGGAATTAGAAGCTTTCTTGGTCATGCAGGCTTTTACAAATGGCTTATTAAGGATTTCTCAAAAATCTCTAGACCACTTTGTAACCTGCTAGCTAAGCATGTAACTTTCCATTTTGATGAGAAATACCTTTTAGGCCTCAATATTTGAAAAAAAATTGACATCGGCTTCGATTTTAGTATTTCCTGATCGGTCTCTTCCATTTGAACTCATGTGTGATGTATCGGACTTTGCTGTCGGTATTGTCCTAGGACAAAGAGTAGACAAGTTACCTTATGTTATTCATTATGCAAGTAGGACTATAAATGAGCACAATTAAATTATTCTACTACCAGAAAAGAGTTGCTTGCTATTTTGTTTGCTTTGGAAAAAATTTATTCTTACTTGATTAGTTCAAAGATAATTGTTTATTCAGATCATACTACACTAAGATATTTGCTAACAAAAAAGGATGCCAAGCCCAGGTTGATCAAGTGGATTTTATTACTGCAAGAGTTCGATCTGACAATCGAGGATAAGAAGGACTGTGAGAATGTTATAGCAGATCATCTGTCTAGATTAGTGGAAGGAACTGACTTTGAGCAAGAAAGAGGAAAGAAAAACATTTCTATCAATGAGATCTTTCCTGATGAGCAATTGTATTCTGTGAAGGGGAGTGAACCTTGGTACACTGATATTTTAAATTACTTAGTTAAAGGAATTTGTAATCTTCTATTGAATTCATAGGGAAGAAGAAAGTTGTTGTCAATGACAAGACATTATTTCTGGGATGACCTAGTCTTGTTCAAAATATGCCCAAACCAAATCATTAGGTGTTGCATTCCCGAAAATGAGTAGCAGAGTATTCTGAGACATTACCACACATTTAGTTGTGGAGGGCATTTTGGAGGGAAGAAAACCACTCAAAGTCTTTCGATCTAGATTTTATTAGCCAACTATTTTTAAGGATGGTCATGATTTTTGTGCAATATGTGACAGATGCCAAAGAACAGGGAACATTGGAAAGAGAGATGAGATGCCACTTATAGGTGACCTTGTCATTGAACTTTTTGATGTATGGGGCATTGATTTCATGGGTCCATTCCCACCATCCAATGACAAGCTATATATTTTGCTTTCTATGGATTATGTGTCCAAGTGGATTGAAGCTATGGCTACTAAGAATAATAATGCTAATGTTGTGCTGAGTTTTTTGAAAGACATGATTTTTTCCAGGTTTGGCACTCCAAGAGCAATCATTAGTGATAGGGGAACTCATTTCTGCAATAAGGTTTTTGCATCCCTATTAAAAAAAGTATAACATCACTTACAAGGTTGCAACAACTTATCATCTACAAATGTCGGGGCAAGTAGAAGTCAACAACAGATAGATAAAAGCAATTATAGAAAGGACTGTGAAGACTTTAAGAAAAGACTGGACAATGAAGCTGAATGATCCCTTATGGGCATACAGGCTGCTTTCAAGACCCCTGTCAAAATGAGACCATATAGACTTATTTTTGGTAAAGCCTGCCATTTGCCTTTCGAGTTGGAGCATAAAGCTACTGGGCTATTAAATATTTGAATTATGATATGGAAAAGGCAGGAGAGTAGAGGAAAATTTAGCTTCATGAACTTGAGGAACTAAGGAATGAGGCATATGAGAATGCTAGGATTTATAAGAAGTGAACCAAGAAATATCATGATGAAGTTATTCGTAAAAGGCATATTGAATTTAGAATGGATGTTCTGCTTTATGACTCACATTTGCATTTGTTACCAAGAAAATTGCAATCACATTGGGCCGGTCCATTCCATGTCACACAAGTGTTTCCTTATGGAGCGGTTAATTGAAGAATCTAAAATATGGGAGCACTTTCAAAGTTAATGATCATCATGTTAAGAAATACAACAGAGAGGATGTGACAATGTAGCTGAATCAAGTGTAGAAAATCAAAAATTTGTAGAAAAGGGAGTTCATCTTGCTCAGATGTTAAATAAAGTTTTTTTTGGGAGGCAACCCAAGCTATTTTATCTTTCAGTTATTTCAATTTCTTAGTAGTAGTTAATAAAGCATATTAGTTACTTTAGTTTATGTAAACTTTCTTTGACTATTAAATTGTTAGATTACATTGATATTTTCCTATTGGCTATACTTAATGTATTGATTATTTTGTGATTGATAGGTTAATTTCATGAATGAAGGAATTGGTGAGCAAAACTAGTTAAATTCTAAGAAAGGAATGATAGATATGCATGGAGAAATGGCAAAAAAATTAACGGGAGGTAGCAACATGGTGCCTTCGACGCCCATTCTAGCACCGTCGACATTGGAAAGTCAAAGAATACAAGAGGAGGCAATAAGCTGGTGCCACTGGCACCAGATATCTATCACACCACACCGCCAGCCCCCACCTAGCACCATCAATGCTAGATTTCTTTGCAAAACCCCCACGGAGGCAGGGTGGTGTTGTCACTAGTGTCATTTGTTCCATTTTAAAACCCAACCTAGGCATGCACTCCCCCATTCACTTTCCCTTTTCACGCAAGCCTTTCCTCTCCCTGTTGCCCCTTCTCTCCAAAACCTCTCCTCACAACCCTAAACCCCATTCCATCATTCCAAAACTCAAGGATTCATTTCCAAAACTTCTTTCTTCCATTTCCATCCATGGATTCATCTCAACCATTCTACTATTCATCTTCTTCTTCAGCATATTTTCAAGTTGGGTTTGACAACTTCGTGCACATCTTCTTGGAATCACAAGTAAGTTACTTATTACATCTCAACCCTTCTTCTATTGATATTTTTGGTGGATTGGATAGCTTTTGTGGTGGTTTGAAGAGATTTGGAGATGGGTTTTTATGTATGGAAGCTTTCTTGATGTTGTGCACATTAAGTGTTTGATGAATTGCTTGAGCTAGTTTGTGTGTAGTTTTTGTTTGGCAAATGTTGCAAGAGTGTATATGAGAAGAGTGGGTGTATATGGAAGTAGAATTGGAGGTCCTATCAAGGCATCCAGTGAGAAATTTCAAAGTGCATGCTACATGTTTGATGAAATGCCTAGGTGAAGAAAGAGACCTTTTTCTTGTGGTGTAAGCATAAATTCTTGCTAGTGCTTATTGTTATTTCAAGGTGAAGTGGAATTGTGTGGTTTGGTTAAGAGGAAACTTGGTAGAGTTGCTTCATTTTGGTTGCTCAAGTTGGTGCGCTACTGCTTTTATTATATTTGGGTTTGTTACCATGCCTCCAAAGAAAGCAACTTGTGATGGACCTTCAAGGAAGAGGTGCATTAGAGAGTTTGATTCACCACTTGAACCCACATTCTTCAATGACCGAGCTGAAGACATCTTCAAACACTCTCTAGTGAATCGAGAAGGTATAAGAGAAAGGGGCTTCAGTACAACATACACTAATATAGCCAATCTTATTCAAGCTTGGCATTGGATGCACTTTATAGCTCAGCTTGAAGCTGCAGTGGTGCCACTGGTTAGTGAGTTTTATGCCAATGCCCGAGAATAGTTCAAAGCAAACTCGAGAGAGCTTAAAGCATTGGTGTGTGGGAAGATGACGTCTTTTGAGAGATTTTCTATCAACCAAGTTTATGAGCTGGCTGTAACAACCCGGGCTCCAGGTGTACTATTGTCCGCTTTGGCATAGGGCGCCCACTCACGGCCACTCCCCACCCTCACGGTTTTGTCCCGAACAAACGGGC
>JAYJMB010007507.1:0-10151 GCA_036873735.1 Pouteria campechiana
ATGATTAAAAGTTTAATGAAAAAGGATTTAAGAAAAGTTGGAAAAATAGAGTTTTGAGAAAAACTGGATCAGCAGGTCCATGTCGCGACATGGCTTCAGCATGAGCAGAATGGGGCATTTAGGAAGTCCATGTAGTGGCACAAAAATGTCACATGGCAGCACAGAAAACCCATGTCGTGGCACAAAAATCCCCTACTGTTGCATGGCTTCAAAGATACAAAACAAAATTTTTGGGCAATCAGGAAGGCCTTGCCACGGCACTGGTCCGATGGTGTGCAGGAGTACCTAGAAAAACCAACTTTTTAACTCAAGCCCCATTTTGTTTTGCTCATTTTTTTGTTCTATTTTCTCTATTTTATGCCCCAACCCATACCCTAGCACCGTTATGCTCAATCTCATGCCATTTTTGTTAGGAAATTGTGTTGTCTAAATGGAAAAGCATTTGATCTTTCATTTGGCCTAAATTTAAGCCGTTTCAACCATGGAAAATGAAAGAAGATTCATTTTTCCATAAATTGAAGGAGTAAATGGGAGTTTTGGGCTTGGATTCTTGTATATGGATGGAAGCCACATTTGGATTTCATGGTAAGTTAGTTTTTCTCAATCGAATTTGTATTTTTGGTTATTTAAGGTTTGTGAATTTTGTGAAAAGATGGATTGTTGAGATTAAATTGATGTGTATGGTTATAAATTCAAGGGGGAATGATTTAATATAGTAATTTTTGTGATTTGGCATGAGAAATTCATGAGTTTTGTGAATTAGGTTTTTGTGCATAGTGAAATTTGGGCTTTTCATGATTTTGGTTGAATTAAATATGAGATAAATGATTATTGGCATTATTAACATGTTTTAAAACATGTGTGGATTGATTTGGACTAGTTAAATCAAAATTTGGGCTATGCCCTAAGTAGAGGTTAAAGAAGGTTTTGTGTTTGGGCTATGTGAACCACAAATTGATTGGATTAAACATTTGATTAGATTATTATTGAAGTTAATTACAAAGTGGTTATGCTATATAATGTTTGTATATAGTTAGATGTAGAATTTCTTAAGAACCTTCATTGAGATATCATGAGTTGTACTGGGCCTATTAGTCATTTGATAAAATGTCCCAATGAGAAATAATTTGAGTTTGATTATAATCTTAAGACCCTTATAGAAGTCATTTGGGACTTAACATTTAAGTGTTATGTTGTAAATGGTAACTATATATTGAGTACTTTGATTTTGATTGTATATTGATGAGAATAAAATTATACATTTGGAAAATAGACATGATTAGCGTTAAGATCAATTTGAAGTATGTTTACAAATGAATGGTATTGTTGCCTTGTACTGGAAGGTCTGAGAAGGATGAACAAGAATGGAGCTAGAAGAGTATATGATGATTCGTTAATAGGTAAGTAGGCATTTGTTTACATTACATGGCAAGGGATAATGTTTATCCTTTGTTTGAAATTCGGGGCATGTTTTGTTGAATGTATGGGTATTAGACCATTTGTATGAATTTAGACATATATGTTTAACTGAGGATAGTAAATATCCCATATTTGTTTGAGATTGCGGTGGTTTGGTTAGTTAGGGATACTAAGTATCCCTCGGATTGGAATATTTGATGTTTTAAGTTGATATAGATGTTAATGTAAGGGATAGATAATATCTCCTTGTTGTATGTTTAATTTAAAGCTTGATTTAGTATGAGATTAATTGGCTGGATGGAGATAACAACGATTTCTTTATTAGGCATTAATTGAGGAACATATGTCCATTTGTGATTGGTTATAATGAGGGGTATTGATTGTTTGATATGAAATATGCTATTGTGGAGTAATTATTTTTTATAACTTTTGTCTATTTACTGAGTTGCCCTGACTCACACCTTCTTATTTATATTTTTGGTTGGCAGATCAAGCAAGGGAGCCCAAAGACGATGATCATTATTATATTTTATAGAAATGGGTTTGTGGTATAGTAATGCAAATTTGGAATTTGTAGGTGAATGTATAATTGTATTTGAAGATTTCAAGTGATGTATAATTATATTTCAATCATATTTGTATAATTGTAATTAAAAAATGTCAATCGATATATAATGGAATGTATAGCATGTCATAGATAGCTATATTAGAATGATATGATGCCAATTATGTATACTGCCATCATAATTCCGAGTGTGGGTGTGTATTTTAGAGTTTATGTTATTATTTTATTATATTTGATAAATAATTGTACAGCTTAAACCTTAATAATTTAAGGAATAATTTGTCCATTTTTATGTAGAAACTAGTCGAGTTCCAAAATGGGACTCGAGTACCCCATCCTAAAAGCAGGCAAATCGAAGTGAAAAATATTTAAAAATGGTAAGTTGTGCCTTAGAAGGTGAGGTGTGATAGAATGGTATCAAAGCCTGGGACTTATCTATGTGATAAGTCTTGCTCATCTGTGGGAGACTACTAAAAATAAAAAACCATAATGATGGCAATGAGTAATAGAAAGAAGTAAGAAATGAGATGCCAATAGGAATTTGTAAGAATATTAAGTTAAAGAATAAATTGAAGGTGTGAGTAATGAATAAAGGGCATGTAAATGCAAATTGTAAAGGGAATTGATTATGCATAGTTGATGTAAATTATATATGCATTGGAAGGATATTGCATGAATGCTACTAAGATAAAAGGAAAATGACTGTGCTCTGATAACGCTTTTGTTATTCATGGATGATGAAGCATGAAATGATTATAGATATATTGTGATATGTGGAAAATTAAAATGAGTAATTATACTGATAACAAATGTACCCTATGCTCAGAGTAGTATAGGGAAGCGTGGTGGTGCATTCGAAGGTATAAAGGCTATTGTCTTGCAATATATTTGAATTAGATTAATGAATCCATGAAGTTTTGTGAATAGTATTGGAAACTAAATTCAGTTTTGATTTACTTAAGTGATATATGGTGGAATCATTGGATTACTTGGGTGAAAATGGGTATGTGAACCTTGCTAATTATTTGAATACTTTAATTGGATAAGGCATATTGTAGCAATATGTTTATTCATGAAATATAGTATGTAGCAAATTGTTTATTTGGAATTTGAGAAATCCTTAATGAATTTTATTGTGATGGAGGGTATGCTTAAGTATGCTTGAATAAATTTGCTTGTAAGCATGTGATTTGAATAAATTAGCTTATGTTCCATGATTGTGTGCTAATTGACATTATAGTTGGATTAAATTGTATTGATTGATAATGTGATTAATGAAATTGTGTATTTCTTTATATAGTTAATATTGGTATTGTTATGAGCTTCAACTACTTTGGTTAATATATTTTTGCTTTAATTTAGTATGAATTAGAGTTTAGCAATTTCATTATGAATTTGAGTTTAGTAGTTGGATTAAGAATTTGAGGCATGCAAGGATTGATGATATTTTATGAATTATAAGTGCATGCTTGAAATTTGAATATCGATATCATTTATGTGAATGAGAATTTAGATGCTTATTAGGATATTAATTGTACATATTTGGGATTGATTGTTTGTTATAGTACCATTGGTATGTAATTGGGCATGGTTAATTGACTGAGGTTTGGATATTCATTAGTTACTTGAGATTTAAACATTGGTTATTCGATTAAGGTTTGGATATTTTACTATTTGACTGAGGCTTGGATGCATGGCTAAGATACATGCTAGGATTTGAATACCTCTTAGAACATGATTGATACATATTTGAGAATTGGATGCCTGCTAAAATTTGATCATTATGTATTTTAGGTTTGGATGCCTACTGGGATGACTACTTTGGATATTTAGGATCCCACCCATGATAGTGCTTTGTTTGATTATGCCACTTATGATGGCTAAGAGACCTAATTGGCCTATTTTGTGGGACTCCTTTATGTATTCCGTAGGTGTGGATGGAGAACTTATCATATCTGGGTTGCAATGATGACAGAATACCATGTGATCATGGGTTCCGCAACATTCGTAGCTAAATTGCAGGGATGGATCTAAACACACCACAATTGTAAGATAATTGAGTCCCTTTGGTTACTAGCCGAGTCTGATTTGTTGATGACTGATGCCATTTGGTTGTGGATGTGTCCACTTTGTTTGTGGTTGAGACCACTTGGTTTGTAGCCTCCTGAGTATGGTTGATAGCAGGCCAATGATAGTATGTATACATTAGTTTTTATTGACCACATGATAGTAGTTTCATTTGCACATGTGAAATTGATTGGGCGATGGATGGATGATGAGACATATGAGGATAGTAGTATGAAATGACATTGAATAGTTTGGATTATGAAATAGCTTTGTCATTGTTTAACACTGCTGCATTGATATTAGTATTAATATATGTATATTGTATGATATGTTATGGAATTGTTGTATCTTGAATTTATTTAAACTTCATATACATAATGATTAAGAATGCTAAATGATCTATGAGATCATTCCATTTTGATTAACAAGGGATTGAAATAGTTGAATTGAATTGTTATGGTTAGATAATGGTAATATGGAAATTGATATAGATTTCTCTTATATTGGTTGATTTGGAAATCATGGGAATATTAGAGTAAAGTTGACTTGAGAATGTAAATTTGTAATTGTATTGAAAATGAAATTTATATGGATGTATTATATATGACGTGAATGATAGATTGTTTTGATGGTTGTATTTGTCTTTTTGGACATTGACTATAGGAATGAATTATAATGTAAAAGGTTTGAATATATCTTTGAGTTCAGATTGAAATTATATATGAGCCTAAGTTAAACAGACATATTTTCATGAATGTGAAATTGTGTATGATCGTGTCCAATATGAAACTGAAGTCTAATCTTCATTCTTTAATAAATGATTGGATAATAATTAGATATTTTTGGTCTTTGGTTAATATTATCGAAGCTTGATGATAATTAACATGTTTTGTGACATGATTGACGTATAATTGGTTGAATTAAATGGTGATAGTGGTACAAGTTACAACATCACATTTAAAGTGTTGGGGATTAAACTTTTTGTAAGGAGGGGAGTTTGTAACACCTTTGATGTTTGAAATCTACACATGAGAAAATGGGTAGAGTTTGGTCCATGAATTCTATAAATCTCAGCATTTTGAGTTAGATAAAGGCAATAAGAAGAAAAGAACTTAATTAGTGAAATTGAGTAAAAATATCACTATGATCAATATGAATGGCCTAAAATAGTTATGTTATGTATTGTAATGTGTCTGAAACATTAGTTTGAGTATTAGATACATTTTGGACTGAAAATGGTCTATGGAGTCATTTAGATCAAAACCTTTTTAGTAAAAACAACTAAATCAATTATTTTTTTAAATTGGCCTCAAATGAGGTAGTGAATAGCATGAACATGTCACATTTCATGCATATGATGTGTATGAAGTGATTTTTTGGATATTTGAAGTAAAATTTGTAAAATGGGACTATTAGTGATCTTGTATAAATACAATTTATGAATTTAAATAGTTACTGTTAATGGATAAGTTATTATTGGGATGATTATGCATGGAATTAATAAAAAATGACAAGATTAAAAGTTTAATGAAAAAGGATTTAAGAAAATTTGGAAAAATAGGGTTTTGAATGGAGAAAAACTAGACCAGCCAGTCCATGCCACGGCATGGCTTCAGCATGGGCAGAATGGTGCACTCAGGGAGTCCATGCCGTGACACAGAAATGTCATGCCATGACATAGAAAACCCATGTTGCGACATGGAAATCCCTTATTGTAGCTGTAACACCTATGGTGTTTAAAATCTACCCATATGAAAATGGGTCGAGTTTACTTTATAAATTCGATAAATTTTACTATTTTGAGCTATATAAAGTCAATGAGAAGAAAATAATTTAAGTGGTGAAATTGAACAAAAGAATGTTTACGATCTATATGAATGACCAAAAGGGGGCATTATATGTATTGTAATATGTGTGAAACATTGGATTGAGCATTGAATGCAATTTGAAATGAAAATGGCCTATGGAGTTACTTATAACAGAAAAAGGTTGGTAAAAACAAATGAGTAGGTATTTTTTATAATTGACCTCAAATGAGGTAATGAATGGTATGAACATAATTTATTTCATGTATGTAATATGTGGGAAGTGATTTTTATGAGGATGGAAGTATTTTATGTGAAACAGAATCATTGATGAATTGTATAAGTACAAATTCTGAATTTGAACAATTCCTTATAATGAATGGATTATTGCTTGAGTTTGGGAGTGAGATTTAATTAATTGAATGAGCATTTAGGGATGATTATGCATGATAGTGATGAAAACTGAAATGATTAAAAGTTTAGTGATGATAGATGAGAGAAAAAGTGGAAAATTTGGAAGAAAACTAATGGAGCAAGTGTGTATTGTGAAAATGCTAAATTTGAAAAAGGGATCATTGTGATTGAATTTTGGCATGGATATTAGACTAATTTGAAATAGTGTTCATGATAGAAGTTGTAAATCATAACATTATCTATGCAATGGAATAAAATCACTCAATTCCAATGTCATATGAGAAAGTTATGACTAATACACTGAAACTGTCCTAGATGACTAAAAAATAACAAGATGAATGAGATGAGTGAATTTTATTTAATTTTTTGATGTGTTTGGGGGATGATTGGAAAATTTGTTACAATGAAAGTTTTATCCCTTGAATTTATCTTTCCAATGCCTTAAAAATTATGGAATTTGGATATCTTATGTAAAAGTTATGTTTAAATTACTAACACTATATTGGGATAGAATTTCCCTGCTGTGGCAAGGCTTCAAAAAGTTTTTGGCACACAACAATTCCATGCCATGGAAAGGCTTTTCCCTGCCATAGTAAGACAATTTTCTACCTCAGCAAGGGTCCTCTGGCACATCGAAGCACCAAAAAATTTGATCTTTTTAAGCCCTAAACCCATTCTATTTTCATTCCACCATTCTATTTCTTCCCCCTAACGCTGTTCTCACATCCCTAGACCCCATTTAGCTAAATTGT
The DNA here is from genome assembly GCA_036873735.1 of Pouteria campechiana. Taxonomy (NCBI): domain Eukaryota; kingdom Viridiplantae; phylum Streptophyta; class Magnoliopsida; order Ericales; family Sapotaceae; genus Pouteria; species Pouteria campechiana. The sequence goes on from JAYJMB010007507.1 coordinate 7,023, forward strand.
TTGCGTGATTTGCTAGAAAGCATTGGGATTTAGTTGGGTAATCAAGCTGGCATGCCTCTTAACTTTGGTTATTGGAATTTGGGTGGTGGGATATAGAAGATCTTGTTTGGGCGATTGGAGGGAGCTGCTTGAAGTTTTGAACAAGGATTCTCATTCATGGGTGGAAGACATGCCTAGATTCCATGGTAAGTCATTTCTACCAATTGAAATTGTACTTTTGGTTTGTTAGGATTTTATAAATTTTGTGAACAATGAGTTATGGGAAGAAATTGATATGGGTAATCATGGGAAAAGCGACTAATGGATTAATTACCATGAAGAAATTAAGAGTGATTTGAATTTGGAAATCATAATTTTTAGCTTATTAGGGTTTTGTAAATAGTTACTTTTGAGGAATTTTATAGAACATGGGGAAATTGATTAATATCAGAATTATGATGTTTTGGGATTTGTATAGGGTGATTGGAGCTTGTGGCATTATGGAGACGCTTTGTTAGTAAGGTAAGTAGACTCTATTTGTATGTTTATTTGATTGAATGGAGATAATCCTTATCTCCTAAGTTTATGTTATGATATGTGAATGTATGAATGGAATGAAGGGATAGTGATTATTCCCTATTTTGTATAGGAATTTGTAAGAATGAAGGGGGATATTGGACATCCCATCAAAGTAAAATATAGTGTATGCTTGATTGAAGGGATAGATTATCCCTTGGCTTACTTGATGTTTCGTTATGTTAAGGATTGTGAATATCCTAGAATTTGACTATGTAAAATGGAATTTTGAGGATTCTAAGATGTATGTTTGGATGAGTTATGTTGAGATGACTATGTATTCATTTTGTTAAAGAAATGGGAGGCCTTATAGTTCCCTATTTTCATGTTTGGTTTTATGCATTGAACTTTTAAGTATGGAATGTGATAAGGGATACATGATGGATCCTATTATTGATTATTGTTTATTATATAGTTTACTTACTGAGTCTATTTAGACTCACCCCTGTTTATTTTTTTAGTTAGCGGGTCAAGCCATGGAAGATTCCGATGATAGAAAACATAGAAGAGTAATTTATTCGAGAATAGAATATTGTATTTTTTCAGTGGGATTGGAATTCCTTTATGTATAAAAATTTAAATGTTGAATCCTTATATTCAAATGATATTAAATCATGTATAAGGAGAATGAATTGTAAATTTTATTTGTAATTGTGGATGATTGTATATGTTATTTAAAAGATCCCAATGACGTAAAAGTGAAATATTAGCATGTCCTAGTAAATTATTTATGATTGTGTTAAATCAATTAAAGTCCCCTTAGGTGTATTGCCACCATGATTTACTTTGATCTTGGAAAACTATGGAAGAGTGAATGTATGAATGTGTATTTGGAAGCTGTATCATTGGTTTTTGTTTTTGAATTATGTTATTACTTTAATTTATTTCATAAATTGTTGTACAGGTAGAAAACCCATCTATTCAGGTTAGGCTCTGCCAAATTTTGGGCACAACACCTCACCCATAAAAGTGGTCAAATCATGGAAATTATAGTGCAAAATGGTAACTTGCGCCTCAGAAGGCGGGGTGTGATAGCGACATGGCTTCAGAGATACAAAATTTTTGAGTAGTCAGCAAGGCTATGCCGTGGCATGGGTCTAATGGTGCGCTAGAGTACCCAAAAAATTTGACTTTTTTAACTCAAGCCCCATTCCATTTTACTCATTTTCTCTATTTTAAGCCCCACCCCATACCCTAGCACCATTATGGTCAATTACATGCCATTTTTGCTAGGAAATTTCCTTTTCTAAATGGAAAAGTATTTGATCTTCCATTTGAACCCAAGTTTAAGCTGTTTCAACCATGGAAAATGAAAGAAGATTCATTTTTCTAGAAAATGAAGGAGTTAATGGGAGTTTTGGGCTTGGGTTCTTGTTCGTGGATGGAAGCCATGTTTGGATTTCATGGTAGGTTATTTTTCTCAATCGAATTTGTTTTTTTGGTTATTTAGGGTTTGTGAATTTTGGGAAGTGATGGATTTTTGGGATTAAATTGATGTACATGCTTATAAATTCAAGGGGGAATGATTTAATATAGTGATTATTATGATTTGGCATGAGAAATTCATGAGTTTTGTGAATTAGGGTTTCTATGCATAGTGATTTGGGTGTTTTATGATTTTGATTGAATTAAGCATGTGATAAATGATTAATGGAATTATTATCATGTTTTAGAACATGTATGGATTGATTTGGACTAGTAAAATCAAATTTTAAGCTATGCCCTAAGTAGAGGTTAAAGATGGTTTTGTATTTGGGCTATGCGAATCACAAATTGATTGGATTAAATGTTTGATTAGATTGTTAAAAAAGTTAATTATAGGTTGGTTATGCTATATAATGATTGTATATAGTTAGATGTAGAATTTCTTAAGAACCCTCAGTGAGATATCATGATTTGCACTGAGCCTATTAGTCATTCGATAAAATGTCCCAATGAGAAATAATTTGAGTTTGATTATAATCTTAAGACCCCTATAAAAGTCATTTGGGACTTAACATTTAAGTGTTATGTTGTAAATGGTAACTATATATTGAGTACTTTGATTTTGATTGTATATTGATGAGAATACAATTGTTCATTTGGAAAATAGACACGATTAGCAATAAGATCAATTGGAAGTATGTTTATGAATGAATGGGATTGTTGCCCTATACAGGATAACCTAAGAAGGATGAAAAAGAATGGAGCTGGAAGAGTATATGATGATTTGTGAGCAGGTAAGTAGGCATTTGTTTTCATTAGATGGCTAGGAATAATGTTTATCCCTTTGTTTGAAATTCGGGTCATGTTTTGTCAAATGTATGGGTATTAGCTCATTTATATGAATTTGAACATATATGTTTAACTAGGGATAGTAAATATCCCATATTGTTTTGAGATTGAGGTGTTTTGGTTAGTTAGGGATACTAAGTTTCCCTTGGATTGGAATATTTGATGTTTTCAGTTGATATGGATGTCTAATGTAAGAGATAGATAATACCCCTATGTAAGGCCCTGGAAAATTTTACAAATGTAAATTTTTGTTATTGTAAAGTTTTCCTAATTTTGCCGGGTCGATAGGTTGTATAATTA
>JAYJMB010007509.1:0-10150 GCA_036873735.1 Pouteria campechiana
GGTGTATGATGTCTATTTTTTCTGATATGATTGAAAGATTTATTAAGGTATTCATGGATGATTTTTCTATTTTTGATGATTCATTTGATGATTATCTTGATAACTTGAAATTAGTGTTGAAAAGGTGGATTAAAATGAATTTAACATTAAGTTGGGAGAAGTGTCATTTCTTAGTTAAGTAGGGAATTGTGTTAGGACATATTGTTTTAAGTAGAAGCATCTAAGTTGATCAGTCAAAGATTAATGTGATTGCTAAATTGCCTCATCCCATTTCAGTCAAGGGAGTTAGGAGTTTTCTAGGTCATTCAAGTTTCTATAGAAGGTTTATAAAGAACTTTTTAAAAATTTTTAGACCACCATGTAACCTGCTAGCTAAAGATGTGACTTTCTATTTTGATGATTAGTCCCTTATTGCTTTCAATACCTTAAAAGAAAAACTAACTTCTACTCCAATTTTGTCAGTTCCTAATTAGTTCCATCCTTTTGAGCTAATGTGTGATGCATCTGATTTTGTTGTTGGTGTTTTCTTATGACAAAGAATAGATAAATTGCCTCATGTGATTCATTATACAAGTAGAACTTTGTATGAAGCATAATTAAATTATTCCACTACTGAAAAAGAATTTCTTGCAATTGCATTTGCTTTAGAAAAGTTTCGCTCATATCTAATTGGTTCTAAGGTAATTATCTATTTTGATCATGTTGCATTAAAATATTTGCAAACTAAGAAAGATGCCAAGCCCAGGTTGATCAAGTGGATCTTATTATTGTAAGAATTTGACATTAAGATCAAGGATAAGAAAGGTAGTGAGAATGTTGTAGCTGATCATCTGTTCAGATTGGTGGAAGGAATTGATTTGTAGTAGGTGAAAGACAGAGAACACTCCCTTTAATGAGATTTTTCTGAATGAGGAACTATTTTCTATAAAGGGAAGTGAACCTTGGTATGCTAACATTGTTAATTATTTAGTCAAGGGAGTTTTTAATCCAATGCTAAATTCATAGAGGAGGAGGTGGTTGTTTGTAGCAAAACACTACTTTTGAGATGATCCAATTATATCCAAACTTTGTCTAGATCAGATCATTAGACACTGTATACCTAAAGATGAACAACAAAGCATTTTGAGACATTGTCAGAAATTCAGCTGTGGAGGGCATTTTGGGGAAAGAAGACTACTCTCAAAGTTTTCCAATCTGGTTTTTACTACCAACTATTTCTAGGGATGATCATGTCTTTTGTAGAAAGTGTGATAGGTGCCAGAGAACAGGTAACATTGGTAAACAAGATAAAATGTCACTCATAGTTAATCTAGTTGTTGAATTATTTGATGTATGGGGAATCAATTTCATAAACCCATTCCCACCATCTAATGGGAACAAGTACATTCTACTTACTATTGATTATGTGTCTGAGTGGATTGAGGCAATAGCTACAAGAACTAATGACGCTAGTGTTGTACTTAAATTTCTAAAAGACTAGATTTTCTCCAAGTATAACACTCAAAAAGTGATAATTAGTGATAAAGGAACTCATTTTTTCAATAAGGTATTTGTAGCTTTGTTGAAAAAGTATAACATCACTTATCGACTTTCAACACCTTATCATCCACAAACTTCTGAACAAGTTGAAGTCAACAACTAATAGATGAAAGCAATTTTGGAAAGGACAATGAACACCTCAAGGAAAGATTGGGCAATGAGGTTGAATGATGCACTTTATCTATATAGGACTGCTTTCAAAACCCTATTTGTAATGAGTCCTTACAAATTTATCTTTGGGAAAGCATATCACCAGCTTGTGGAGTTAGAGCACAAAGTATACTAGGCAATCAAGAAACTGAACATTGATTTATAGAAAGTAGGTGAAGAGAGAAAGCTTCAACTGAATGAACTAGAGGAGTTGAGAGATGAAGCTTATGAAAATGCAAAGATTTACAAGGAGTGAACAAGGAGATTCTATGATCGAATCATTCGATAAAAAATGCATAGAACTTGGAATGGAAGTTCTATTGTATGATTCACATTTGCATTTATTTCCAAAAAAATTTCAGTCAAGATGGGTTAGACCATTCTTGGCCACTCAAGTGTTCTCGCATGGAGTTATAGAGTTGAAAAATCTAAGGACTAGGAACAATTTCAAGGTTAATGGTCATTGAGTAAAGAGATATGTCAGAGATGTCATGCCAATATAATTGAATCAAGTTTGTGATTGTTAGAATCCATAAAGAAGGAGTTTGTCTTGCACAGACATTAAATAAAGCACTTCTTAGACGACAACCTAAGTTTTTCTAAACTTTCCTTATTTTCTTAGCACTTAAATTAGTTGTTTTGTTTGTTTTCTTTCCTATTAGGATAGATTTATTTTAATCTCTGGTGTACTGTATGTTTTGCAGAAGGAGAGATCTGATTTAATATTACACATAGAAGTTTCAGAGGATTGCAGATGATATATCAAGTGTGAAAACTACCAGAAATTTTTAGATAATGCCAAGTTAGTTCCATAAGAAGAGGATAAGAATGTACTTCATTTAGGGAAGCCCTTAAACTTAAACTTCTTTCATTATTTCACATTGAGAATAATATTTGGTTTAAGTTGTGGGGGTATTTGGCAGAGCTCCACTACATTTATTCAACATTTAGAATTCAAATTTGCATTAAATTTTTGGGCAAAATTGTTTTTTTGAATTTAGGTATAATTTTTGATAAGCTTCACTTTTTATGACTTAGCTAAAGAAAATTCAAGAGCAATTGTGCTAACATGATGGAACTAAATAGGATAGATTCTCTCTTAATGATCAATAACATATGTGAAATTTTTTGTTACCACTGTACATGATTTAGAAAGAATGGTAGATGATATACCATATTTTAATGCCTAAATTCACATATATTTTGGATCCTTTTTTGATGCATAAGCACATTTTAGTAAATCTGCACTTACTTTGGTTATTACTTGACAAGTGAATTGTATATTGATTTACTATGTCTATTTGAAGATAATTAAGTGCAAGAAATGAAAGAAAATATGGAAGATATCAAGGTGGAGAAAGGAGCAAAATAATGGAGTTTGGATAATGAACAAGTGCATAAAAAATGAAGATTACAAGCTCAAGAGAGTTGAGCGCCATGGCATTCGGAAGCAACAATTGGGACTGATTGTCGTACAGCAAGTGAATGCCATGGCATGTAATGTGATGAACTTGGAGTCACTTTGAAAGATGGAAGTTATTGCCAAAATGTTGCAATTGTCTTAGAATTCAATCCCACTAACAGAAACTTTAGATGTGTGGAAACTGGTATCACTTGTGGTTTAATTTTGGTATATTTTGAGGATGATTTGGAAATTATATTCAACATGACAATTGTATATCTCAAAGTTATCTTTCCAATGCATTAATAATTACATGATTCTGAGTTCAAATAGGAAATTTATATCCACAATAGTGCAAGCCCTTTAACTTCTGATACATTTATCCCAACTATAAATCATTTCGGTGTGTTGCAACTAGCTACCCACTCCTTATTATGGCACATGAACAAGCAACGAGCATGCCTCATGACACCTAAGGTGGCTGTCATTCATGAACATGAGCAAATGGAAATGGGTTCCATTTGAAACCATTATACTACCATCTATTTGATGGAAAGGTTCCCTATCAATGCACGCCTAGTCTAATAGCTCAACATCAACTGGCCAATTTAGGTTCAAGACTTAGAGAATTATTCCACCATAGATAATAGGGATATTGAAGTAACGTTTACCATTTTACTTAAGGAATAAATTGCTTAAGTAGGGCATGTTAGTATAAATGCATGGTTTCGATGACAAACAAAACTTAATTAAAGATTATTTACTAATGGTTATTGCCAAGCTTTTAGTATGTAGAATCAAGTTGCAAGCCTTATGGAAAAGTGAGTACAGAAAACATATTCTAAAGCATCAAGCTTGGGTGAGTACAAAAGCAAAAGATGAAGTACTGTTATAGACAAGGTTCAAATGAAAAAAATTCAACTAAGTCTCCATTCATCTATTGAAGTAGAAATTATATTTGATGAATGCAAAGGAGCAGACTTTATCTATCATAAGTGACCCATGATCAAGCCAATGATTGTCTGATTAAAATAGAAAATGATGGAGAAGTGAAGGTCATCTGGTAGAGCAGAGAAGTTCATTTGGCAGAGCAATGGCATTTCTCTGTATATCTAAACTCATCTAGTATCCACAACAGACAACCCAATAGATGAAGTGGTAAGAAAAATTCATCTGTGCCTTAATGATTAGTCTATTACTTACAATAGACAACCCAACAGATGAAGGGGTGAAGAAAGTCTGTCTGTGCTCTAATAGTTCATCTCTTACTTACAACAGATAACCCAACTGATGAAGTAATGAAGAAAATCTATCTGTGCTCCAACAGTTTGTTTGTTGCTTACAACAGATAACTTAATAAATGAAGTGCTAAAAAATAAGTCATCTATGCATCTACTATTCAACAGACAATCCACAAGACAAAGTGCTAGAAAGGACAATTTGTATGCACTTCTAAGATTTGTCTATTACTTATAACAGATAACCCAACAAATAATGTGATGAAATGAAACCTCCACAATTTGTTTGCTACTTATGATGGATAAACCAGAAGATGAAGGAACTTTTTTTAATGAATAGCTAGAAAGATGATTCGTCTGTCATAAGTAAAGATGAAAATAGGCAAACCAAAACATTAGTCTCCATTTAGCATTAATGACACCCTTTCTATATTGATGAAATAATCTGCCATCATAGCAACATCTCAACTAATGCTTATTAAGAATAAAAAATCATCTTTTCTAAGGTCAGCGTTGCAAGCATTTTAGCAGACGAGGATTAAGCAGATGTCAGAAAATTCAAATGTGTTAATCAAAATGGTCTTCTGTCATTAATGGAGTTCAGCTACCACCAACGGCTGGAAGTTAAAGTAACTATGAATGAGGCATCATTGGAAAAGGAGGGAGTAACCAAGTATTAAGGAAAATATTCAAAAAATAATTCTCTTGAGAGCATTTACTGATCTGAGCCAAACCTTCTACAATCCTTTAAGAGTTAAGAGTCTTGTATTAAAACCTTCCTCAACTTTCTTTAAAGGCTCCCAACCCCCTTTTAGAAAGATTATCTACTTCTGCATTTAATTTTCAGAAACCTTCTCCTATAGTTATTAAGAAATACTTGTGCTTCAACTTTTAATATTCATTCTTTGTAAATTCCTTGAGCTAGTGGTTGAGACTAGACTTAAGAAGAGCTATGACTATCTGATTGCAGCCAAGAGTTATTTATTTATGCCCCTTAGAGCTAGAATCTAGAAGAGTACTGGGAGCACTATGATCATGCCCCCTAGAGTTGGAATCTAGAAGACTATTGGGAGCACTATGTTTATGCTCCCTAGAGCTGGAATCTAAAAGAGTGATGAGAGCACTATTTTTATACCTCCTAGAGCTGGAATCTAGAAGAGTGCTGGGAGTACTATTATAAATTTGCTATTGGGAATAGTGGAACCCAAGACACTAAATGGAGAGTGTTCTTGGAAGAGTGGAGTATAGTGTCTACTCAAACCACTATAAAAATCTTTGTGTCTTATTTATTTGTGCATTAGTTGATTGAGTGATTAGACTGACTGCCAGAGGGATGTTTAACCTAAAGAGTTTGAGCAATTTTTTTAAGTACCCAATTCACCTCTCCCCTCTTAAGTTTTTGCCTAATCTTTGAGACCAACAAGTGGTATTAGAGCGGACTATATCAACACTTGTATTGATCCAATGTCAAATTGATCATATTCTTTATAGATATTTGACGAGGGGCAATCGTCTATCTAGCCACCCCTATTTGATAGAACCAACTTCACTTATTGAAAGTTTAGGATGAAGCAATTCATTATAGCCAATGATATGGAGTCTTGGAAGGCCATTAAAGTTGGAATCACTCTTCCTACTACTAAAGTTGATGCATGGACTAAAGAGGAAGCAACCAATACCAAAATAATGCAAAGGCTATGAACTATTTATTTGTGAATTGTCTTCATCTGAGTTTTATATAGTATCCTCTTGCACTACTGTAAAAGGTATTTGGGATAAATTAGTATCTATATATGAAGGATCTTCACAGGCCAAAGGAACTAGAAGGAATGTGTTGATAGGAGAACTAGAAAATTTTAAGATGAAAGAAAGGGAAAGCATATCAAAAATGTATATTTGTTTTTCTAAAATTACTAATGCTTTGAAAGGTTTGGAAAAAAAAGTCACAAATTATGAACAGGTGATGAAGGTACTAAAATCACTACTAGAATCCTGGAGCCAGAAGATCATAGTGATAAAAGAAGTAAAGGATCTAAACACTCTTCTAGTGGATGATCTTATCAGCTCACTGATTTCACATGAGCTAATTAAAAGTAAAAGAGAGGAGCCAATAAAGCCAAAGAAAAGTATTGCTCTAAATTTTACCAAGGAGAGCAATAGTGACCCAGCATCACAATCTGAAGATGATATGTCCATGTTGATTAGAAATTTTAGAAAGTTTGCAAGAAGCGGCAGAAGCAACACCTCAAGGAGATGGCCTAGATAACAAAAGAAAATAACTAAAAGATTGAAGGATCTCCCCACATGCTATAGATCTTGAGGAATCAAACACATGTCTCCTGAATGTCCTAATGAAGAAAAAGTAAATATAAATGAGAAAGATGAAAGAAAAGAAAAGAAACACTTCAAGAAATCAAGTCAGAGGAATGTATGTGAATGATAAAGACTCATCAGGGACAAGCTTAAGTGATAAAGGCAACAATGAAGTTGGATACCTCACAAGAATATGTTGCATGGCCCAAATGGAGAATGAATCAGCAGATCAAATCACCATCAAAGAGCAACGCACAACAGAGTTGGAGATAGAGGTAAACTCTTATTACTCTTATAGTTCTGACTCTTTAAGCTCAAATAGCACTTATGTCAAATGCAAAAAGTTTGATGAGTTATAATGATCACACAACTCCATCTTTAGTGAGTTTGAATCAGTTAGCCAGAAACTCACTTAAAAGAAAAGACACTTTGATGCAACTATCAAAGTGAATTCTATACTGGCAGAAAGAAATCTATTACTACAAAAAGAGGTTGGAAATCTAAAGAAGGAGATAGAAATATTAAATTGTATGTTGAGTAAATTCTTCAATCTAGGAGAATTTGTGGCCAAGTTCATGATAATAACCAGTCAAACTAGCAAAAAGGGACTTGGCTATAAATGGTCAGATGATGAAAACTCACAGAAATTTGTTAGATGGTCCAAGGGAGTGAACCTCATAGAAGAAAGAGAAAACTATCCAAATATTAGAAGGTTCATGGGTTATCCCTGGGTAAAGAAACTAATGGAATATTATGTATCTAGCAAAGTTCCAAATACTTGTTATTTCTATGACAAAATTGGACATAAAGCATATGACTGTTATGCCAAAAAGAAGCAAGCAAAAGGTGCAAAAATGAGATGGAAACCCAAGGATTATGCACAAAACTACTAGCACACACAATTTTACTAATACCATTGGACCCAATACTTAGGTACCAACGAGGTAAGAAGAAAAATTACTTTATATGTAGATAAATCTCAAAGCTACATCTGACAATACTTGGTTCATGGATAGTAGCTGCTCGAGACATATGACCAGGAACAAGAAGTTGTTCAAAGAATTGAAGCCAATAAATGGAGGAACAGTTGCATTTGGCAACAATGACAAAGGCCTCATCAAAGAAATAGGTAAAATTTATGGTCTATTTAATGCATGCATAGAGGGTATATTATCTATAGAAGGACTAAAGCACAATTTGCTAAGTATCGGTCAATTATGTGATAAGGGTCACAAAGTTGTGTTTGAACCATCTACATGTAATGTATTCAGTATAGACAATGATCTATTGTTCTACTAAAAAAGGCATAGAAATATTTATCTAGTACAGCTATATGATATTGTTAAAAAATACTTAATTGTAGTCAAAGATGATCCATGGGTATGACATAAAAGGATGAGACATATCAATATGTCAAATATTAGATATTTTTAGAAAAAGAATCTTGTGATTGATCTACCCAAACTAAACTATAATAAAAATCAAATATGCAAATCCCGTCAATTGTCAAAATAGACCAAAGTATCCTTCCATCCTAAAAATGAGGTATCTACATCTAGGCCTCTGGAATTATTACATATAGATCTATTTGGACCATCAGATATTATCACCCTTGGAGGAAAAAGATATGTATATGTGATCATGGATGACTATTCTAGATTCACATGGGTGATTCTCTTGACTAGCAAAGATGAAGCATTTTCAATGTTTTATACATTTTTAAAACAAGTTCAAAATGAGAAACAAATGTCGATTGTATCTATCCATAGTGATCATGGTGGTGAATTTGAGAACAAAAAATTTATTGACTTTTGTGATAAGAAAGGACCTCACCATAGTTTCTCATCCCCTAGGAAATGGCAAGACCTGTTGAATGAAAGTAAGTTGTCCAAAAGATTCTAGGAGGAAGCAGTTAGTATAGCTTGCCATGTATTGAATAGGGTTATTATAAGAGCAATCCTAAAGAAAACCCCATATGATCTTTGTAAAGAAAGGAAACCAAATATATCATATTTTCATTCTTTTGGATGCTCATGCTATATGCTAAATAAAGGAAAAGATAACCATGAAAAGTTTCATCCAAAAAGTGATGAAGCTATCTTTCTTGGTTACTCTTCTAATAGTAGAGCATTTAGAGTATACATTATGAGAACATAAGTTGTAGAAGAGTCTATACACGTTAAATTCAATGAAGTAAATGTAACCTTAAGAAAGAAGTATGATAGTGATGCAGATGAAGCTGCAACTAATATGAAGAAGCTCCAACTGAAAGACAAAGAAGATGAGACAAGTTGTGAAGATATGGAAAGTTCAGAAAATGAGAAGGAGGTAAGAATAGGTAATGTTCCCTATTAACCTCCTATTAATTTAAGATTTATTAGTGCTCTTCCTAGAAAACAAATCATAAGTAATGTTTATGATAATGTCAAAATAAGAAGATCAATGCAAAATTATTATGGTCAATATGCTTTCATCCCTACAATTAAGCCAACTTGCATTGATCAAGCCTTAAATGATGAAAATTGGATCATTACAATGCAAGAAGAGCTTAACCAGTTTGAAAGGAACAAAATATGGGAATTTTTTTCAAAACTAGAGAACGTTGACATAATTGGAACTAAATGGGTATTTAGAAATAAATTGGATGAGAGAGTGGATTAGTTGTAAGAAATAAAGCACGACTAGTTACTAAAGGGTATTCCTAAGAAGAGGGAATAGACTTTGAAGAATTATATGCCCCTGTAACTAGATTAGAAGTCATTAGAATGCTACTTTCTTTTGCATCCTGTAAAACTTTAAACTATTTCAGATGGATGAAAAGAGTGCATTTCTAAATGGATATTTAAGCGAGGAAGTATATGTAAAGCAATCCCTTGGTTTTGAAAATGATGATCAACCTAATCATGTCAATGAGCTCACTAAAGCATTATATGCTTTGAGACAAGCTCCAAGAGCTTAGTATGAAAGGCTAAGTAAATTCTTAAGTGATCATAAATTAAGAGAAGAAAAGTTCATACTACCTTCTTTATTAAAAATATTAACAAGGATATCTTAATAGTTCAAAGTTATGTGGATGAAATTATATTCAGAGCTAATGAGAATCTCTATCAAGACTTCTCAAAGATCATGCAGGCTAAATTCAAAATGAGTGTCATGGGAGAATTGAACTACTTCCTTGGATTACAAATCAAGCAAAGAGATGATGGAAATTACATTTGTCAATCCAAATATACTAAAGAGATGCTGAAGAAGTTCAAAATGGAAGAAGTTAAGGCCATAAGCACTTCAATGAACACATCAACAAGGCTGGACAAATACAAAAAGGGTTGTATCAAGGACAAAAAATGAGGACGAAATAATGTAAATGGAATGACATAACCGAAATTAGTCGCCTTTGGAATAAACCAAATAATTTCCATTATCGTTGATTTTCCTCAATTGATTACACTTGCTGTGTACATTAGAAAAATTGTATGTTCACATCCCAGACCACAAGTGGTCCTAATTA
>JAYJMB010007510.1:0-10150 GCA_036873735.1 Pouteria campechiana
CTTGGCCTCAAGGCTCTGAAGAATGGAATGAGTTGGTGGAGAGAAGTGGGATTCTATGGGTGGAGATGGGGCTATTGCTGCTGCTGTATGAATTTTTTCTCTCATTTCACTTTGTTCTCTTATATGTAAATCTTCTCTTCTTATTTCCTCTTATCTTGAGAGTTATTCTTCTTTTATTTCTTCTGCTTTTGCAGACTCATCTACAATTCTAACATTTTCTTCTCTTATTTCTTCTTCTTCAATAGGAAGGATGGATTCTTCTACTCTACTTGCCTCTCCTTCTTCTCTGGCTAAGGGGATAGTTGCTTCATCTCTCCTAGCTATATTTTGTCTTCTTCATTCATCTTCTTCTTCTACTCTTTCTTCTCTTGCTCTCTTACATGGCTTGGATTTCCTTGGCTTTTCTAGAATCCATCCACCTAAGGTTTTAGAGAGGCCATCTTCTTCAGTGTAACTTCATTTATTTCATTTGTCCTCTTAAAATCTTCTCCTTCTTCATTTAACAAATCTATCCCTGCTTTCCTTAGGTATTTTGTTAGAACCGTTCCATATGCAAGAGGGAACTTCTTTATGGATTTGACTTGGTACAAATGGTCTGAGATTGTCTTGGCCAAATTTAGTTTCTTCTTATTCTTTAATTCCCAAAGCACTTTGGTATCTCTCTCTCAAATGTTTCCTCTTCTGCCAATTTTTGGATAAATATTGCTGATGATGAGGATGTGGACTAGTTTAAGATTCAAATCCACATAGCCAGGGTGTACATTGCTTAGTTTAAGATTCAAATCCACATAGCTAGGGTGTACATTGCTTAGTTAAAGATTCAAATCCACATAGCCAGGGTGTACATTGCTTTCTTTGTCTCCAATTTCTTTACTAGCTAGTTCTAAAAATAATTTAGCTCTATTTCCAGGCCACTCAATTCCTTGTCTGCCAACACAGGGAGATTCAAACACTCCCTTATACTCTCCAGAGATAAGTTTATCTCTTTATCTCCTATCCATGATCTTTTTGTTTTGAAATCATAGTTGCATAATAGAATTTTCACCATTCTCGAATAACATTTGTCCCTACAACTAATGAAATCCTTCCATCCTTGGAACTCAATCCATCTACAAACATCCATATTCATTTTGGTTTCTCCAAAAGTATTGAAAATGAAAGCTCTTCCTTTTACTACATTTTTCTTATCATATACATCCAAGAAATCATTGTAGGCAATTTCGACATTTCTAAATAATACCTCAAATACATCATCTCTGTCCAATCTTCTTCTTTGAGATGGCAAAGCTTCCTCTATTTCTTCTCCTTCTCTTCTTCTCCCTATCTTGGAGGATACAATTGCTAATGACAATTCTGCCTTGTTCAAACTAGTCATTTGCAGTAATGAAGGTTTAAGGTTTGAAAGGGGATTTTCAATTGGAGAGATAGAATATGGATTTAGGGATTCTTCAGAGTAGAGATAGATATTTTGAGATGGACATGCAATAGGGGAGATTTGAGAAAAAAATGGTTTGAATGGAGTGGGAACTCGAATCACTTTTTTCTAAAAAGAGATTCCAAATGCAAAGAGTAATAGTGATGCTTAGTCTGAAATGGGACTATTAAAGGGTTTTTCAATATTGTTTTAGGGTTTTTAGAGATTTCGAACAGAGAGAGAGGTTTCGGACGGAAGGTCAAATTTTCATATAGTCTAAAATTTTAACTTCAGATAATATGTGTTTAGCTTTAGGCTCAAAATATGAAATGTAAAAAACATCTGAAAGACTAGCAAAATGTTTAAGGCATCATTTGAAATATTCTAACCATGAAATTTAATAAAAATGATTATTATAGAAGATCTGATAAAGATTGGAATTCCAATTCGAAACCTTAAACTATGAAGTTTCCCAAATAGGTTAACTTATACCTTGGGATTGTAATGATCTCAATGATTAAGTTCATTCCTATTAGCACAAATCATTTGAGAACAAATATGAGATGAATGACTAGCATAAATATAAAGATATGATATAAAGAGATATGATTGAGAGCATTACATAAAGATCAAATATTATGTATAAATCATGTACAGAGATCAAATATGTATCTAACTCCCTATCCTCTGTCTTGTGCATTGAGCAGCCACAATTGGAATATTATATGCAACATCTTATGGTTAAAGCACACCTACATTGACAAGTTATGCTATGTTCTTTTGTACCCATTTGGGAATGGATCTAGGTGGGTTAGTGACGGCTTACTTTGTTACCCATGACTTTTTTAGCCCACTAAATTGATATTCAGAGATTGTATGGTGTTTATTGCTTAGGCAACATTATTAGAAACCCAAATTAGGTTACGTTTGGGCCTATGTTTTATTCCAAAATGATTATTCTATTTCCTTTGTTGTTGTCCACCTTTTCTCATTAGTTTCAATTTCAATAAGGTGGAGGTCAAGGTTTTTCTCAAGGCATTGTTTTCTCCCTTGTCCTGTTCAAGTTCGTTGATGATAGATTTATCATTCTTGAGCATGTCATTTTCCTCTTTCTATGTGGAGCATTCATTTTTCATTCAAATCAAATCCTTTTTAATCTCCTTGTATTTGGTCTTTAAAGCCTTGAAATCATCATACTGTTCTTCCAGAAATTCTTAAAATTTAGGAGTTTCAGTTTCAAAAAGTACCTCATTATCATGACTGGCCATGAAGCTGAAGGCAATGATTTGTTCTCCTTTAGCTTCTATTGAATTTTCAAGCATTGATCTTTCTATTGACTCCCTTTCATGTACATCAATGTTATCTTTGGTCCATTGGACTTGATTAGCTCTTTCATAAATAATCTCTAGATTTTTTGAAATATCTTTACTAGAATCATACATAGAGATTTTTTTCAAACTTTAAAGGGGATACTGCACAATAAAGGAAATTTTTGGCTTTTGCATCTTTTTATATATTTTGTATGCCCTCTACGTGTATCTATCTTTGCCATTAAGGACTACCTTCCAACTTTCAATGATAAGCCATAACTGGAAATCTATGGCTATTATGAAATTTTGCATTTTTGTTTTACAAGACCCATAATCGCTGCCATCAGAGTATGGAGATCTAGAAATGGATTATCCCTCTGGGGTTAAGTTGTGAAACATGTTAGCCATTGGGATCTCTTCAAATAGTTAAAATATTTGGTGAAGCCTGCTGTAATACCAATTGTTGGTCCCGTTCAATAGGTAGCTCAAGAGGGGTGGTGAATTGAGCTTTAGAAAATTTATGCCCAAATTAAAATAAAGTATTCAAAATAAAAGGAATAAATCAAACAATGCATAGACAAGGATACTTTTATAGTGGTTCGGCCTAACCTAGTACCTACTCCATTCTCTAAGTTTGCCTTCCTAGTTGCACTCAGATCTCACTACAAAGGTTGGTTTTCTCGAGCTCACTAAAAAACTCTAGAACCATTTGTTACCAAGCTCACTGACAAACTTATACAATATTGGTTTCCTAGCTCACCAACAAACTTATACAACATTCATTTCTAAGCTGACCAATTAACTTATCCCATCAACAACTCTCACTACTTGCTGAACCAAACACACGGAAAGAAAACTTGTATAAGTGAATGCCTTTGTGTAGGCTGATGTGTATAAACAATAAAAGCATAATTACTAAATGAATAAAATAATTAAGCTTTGATGAAATCAAACTCTAAAAGATTGAAGATGATAGAACTTTGAGTGTAGATCTATAATAAGCACATTGGAGTTATGAAATCTTGGAAGAAAACTTGGGTAAAAGCAAATGATCTGTTAAAGCAATTTGTTTTAATTGATTGGCTTAAATTGCTTCTTCTTAAATCTCTTACTTTTCCTTTTATACTCGATTTTCAAATCTTCCCATTGGAGAAGACTATTGGTTTTGAAGATTAGGGCAAAACCCAAGTGGGGAGGGGTGAATTGGGTACAAAAAAATTATTTCTCAACCCCTTTAGGATTAATCGTCCCTCTAGAAATCAATCACTCAATCAAAAAATACACAAATAAATAAGATATAATGATTTTTATAGTGTTTCAAGTAAACATTCCACTCCACTCTTCTAAGCACACTTTTCTCTTAATGTCTTTGGTTCCACTATTCCCAATAGCAGAAATACAATAGTACTCCCAGCACTCTTTTAGATTCCAGCTTTAGGGAGCATGAACAGTGCTCCCAACACTCTTCTAGATTCTAGCTCTAGGGGGCATATTCATAGTGCTCCCAACACTCTTATAGATTCTAGCTCTAGGGGTCTTGAATAAATAGCTCCTGTCTGCACTCAGATATTCACATCACTTCTTGAGTCTAGTCTCAGCCACTAGCTCAAGGAATTTACCAAGAATGAATATTAGAAGTTTAAGCACAAGTATGTCTCAGTAAGCACAGGGGAAGGTTGTTGAAAATTGAACGTAGAAGTAAATGAACTTCCCCAAGGTGATTAAGAGCCTTCAAAGAAAGTTGAGGAAGGTTCAAATGCAAGGCTCATGACTCTTGAAGGATTGCAGAAGGTAGCTTAGATCAGTAAATGCTCTCAAAAGGATTTTAAATGATTTCTTGATACTTAGTTACTTCCTCCTGCTCCAATGATGCTTCATTTATAGCTACTTTGAATTTCAATTGTTGGTGGTAGGTTAGCTCCATTAATGATAGAAGACTATTCTGATTGGCTTATTTTGAATTCTCTAACTTGTACTTAATCCTTGTATGTTGAAATGCCTACAACACCAACCTTTGAGAAGATTATTGCTGGTTTCTTAATAAGCTTTGGTTGAGGTATAGCTACAATGGCTAACTTTTTCATCAATATGGAAAGAGCATTATTAACACTGAGTGAAAACCAATGATTCGTCTTGACCATTGCTCATCTTTTACTTATGATAGACAAACTATCTATCCAACTATTCATATGAAAACTTCCTTCCTCTTCTGATTTGTCTTTCGTAAGTAGCAGACGAATCATTCTTTCTAGTGCTAGCAGACGAATCATCCTTTCCAGTGCTTTGTCTTGTGTTTTGTTTGTTGAACTATAGAAGCGCAACTATCTTGTCTCTTTAGCGCTTCAACTATTGAGTTATGTATCGTAAGTAACAGACGGAGTGTTGGAGCACAAACAAATTTCCTTCGTTGCTTCGTCTGATGAGTTGTCTGTTATATATGACAAACTAAGCTTTAAGGTGTAGATGAATTTTCTTCATGGCTTCGTCTATTGGGTCATCTAGTGAGCTTAGCTTTGAACAGACAAAACTTCGTTGTCCACTAGATGAACTTTTCACTCTGTCATACAATCCTTACTTCTCTGCTTTATCTATTATCAGCAAACGATCATTGGCTCACTTATGATAGATGAAGTCTTTGTTCTGCCATATGATCCTTACTTCTCCTCTTTGTTTGTTGATAGTAGACGATCATTGGCTTAACTATGGCTTGCTTATGATGGATGAAGTTTTTTATATGCATACTGCTTTGCACCTATCAAATATAATCTTCCACTTTGATAGATGAATGGAAATAGCCGAATCCTTTGTACTTTATCTATTTTGACACTTCATCTTTTGTTTCTTTATTTGCCCAAGCCTTGAAACCATGGAAAATATTTTCTATGCTCATTTTTCCAAGACCTACAACTTGATTCTGCATACTAAAATCTTGGCAACAACTGTTAGTACATAATTTTTAATCAAGTTTTGTTTGTCATCGAAACCATGCATTTATATCAACATTCTCCCCCTTTTTGATGATAATAAAACTTAATTAAAAATTATCTCATAAAAGATAATCTCCCCCTGAATGTAAGCAGTCCAAAAATGTTTGTAATTTTAATCATTCCTTAAGTTGCCATTTTCTGATGTTTCCCTTGTATATATTTTCCCCCTGATTATTTAGAATGTATTCTTTCCTTGATTAATTAAAGATTTTGCATGTTTGTATTTTCCTTTTTGAGATAATTTGCATAGTCTTTCTCCCCCTTTTGTTAGAAGCAAAAAGAAATATTCACTCCTAGTGAGTATAGGCCAAAAATGAAGAGATAAATAAACAAAGATGTTATTCCATTTCATTTCATTTCAGTACAAGCAACAATACAAAGTAGGTTGGCCTAGATACAAACATTATAAGTTTGGGGAGATGGAGTGAGAGATTGTTGTGGACCCAAAGAGTGTGTCCACAAGGTGGGGGGATGTGCATCCAAAACTTGGAGAGGTTTTTTCAAGTGTGAGGAACCAAAGTTTTGGATGGTGGATGGGAAGATGAGGGGTTGGAGATGGATCTAATATACTTATTTGTTCCATTCCCCTCCTCTTCAAACGCCCAAGATGATGGTAATATGTGAACCAAGGCTATCTAGCAGTGATGAGATTGATAAATGGTATCTGCAAAGCTAGAGTTTGAAGAGAAATGCTTCTAAGAGAATGGATGGTGGATTGGTGTAGACAGAAGCATTATCATCCCTCAAGGAAAGCAACTAAAGAAGTAACTGTTGATTCTTCAGTCCCCACTACACACTTGTCTTCTTACTGTGATTGCTTCCGAAGTGTTCTTCTTTGAAGAGTTTCATCTTTGTGGTGCAGAAAAGGATGGTGATTCAAGGGTCAAAATAGATTTAATATGGGGGTTATGCGAGGTAGTTGATATGATCTTTTTGGAAAGAGAGAATAACTCATGATAAAAATAGAATTAGATGTGATAATGATAGTTGTAAGTTAATTCTAGCAGACCTAAGAAATCAAAATTCAGACGAACTGCGAATAGAGACTATATAGGGATAACTTATTTCTTCTAAGACGAAGTCTAGAAAGCATATTCTACATTGCAATTTCAAGCGCAAAAATATTAGAGATTTTATTTTCTGATCATCACATTAGTCATAACTAATTCTCCTCTAATGTTGTGAAAGGTATTTAATGGCAGTGGTTTAGTAAAAATATCAGCAAGTTGAGCATTCATGGGCACATATTCTAGACATATATCATGTTTTTTCATATGCTCTCTAATAAAGTGGTACCTGATTTCTATATGCTTAGTTCTCATGTGTAGTACAAAATTCTTTGTCAAGCATATGACACTAGTGTTGTCACATTTAATGGGTATGTCTCTATAGCTCAGTCAATAATCGAGAAGTTGTTATTTCATCCACAACAATTGAGTGCAACAACTTCTAGTTGCTATATATTCAACCTCTATTGTAGAGAGAGCAACACTAGTTTATTTTCTAGAGAATCATGATACTAGACTATTTCCTAAAAATTGACAGGTTCCACTAGTACTTCTTCTATCAACTTTGTATCCTCCAAAATCAACATCTGAATATCCAATGAGTTCAAAACTAGTTCCCTTGGGATAATAGAGTCCTAGATTTAGTGTGTCAACTAGATACTTAAAGATTCGTTTCACCGTAATAAGATGAGATTCTCTATGACTGAACTAAAATCTAGTGCATAAGCATACACTAAAGAGAATATCTGGTCTAGATGTAGTAAGGTAAAAAAGAGATCCAATCATACTCCGATATTGTTTTTGATCTATGAGTTTACCCTTTTCATCCTTATCTAGCCTTATTGATGCACTCATTGGAGTGCTTACTACCTTAATTTCTTTCATTTCATTTTGAGCTTCTTCAACATCTATCTAGTATATTTGGATTGACAAATATAATTTTTGTCATCTCTTTGCTTGATTTGCAATCCAAGAAAATAGTTCATTTCTCCCATCATACTTATTTCAAATTCAGCTTACATGATCTTTGAGAAATCTTGACAGAGTCTTTCATTAGTAGTTCCAAATATAATGTCATCTACATAAATTTGAACTATCAAGATATCTTTGTTAATATTTTTGATCAACAAGATAATGTCAACCTTTCCTCTCATGAATTTATAATCATTTAAGAATTTTCTCAACCTTTCATACCAAGCTCTTAGAGCTTGTCTCAAATCATATAATGCTTTGGTGAGCTTATAGACATGATCTGGTTGATCATCATTTTTAAAACCAGGAGATTATTCTACATACACTTCTTCACTTAAATATTTATTTAGAAATGCACTCTTTAAATCCATTTAAAATAACTTAAAGTTCTTATAGGATGTAAAAGTGAGTAGCATTCTAATGGCTTCTAATTTAGCTACATGGGCATATAATTCTTCAAAGTCAAGTATCCCTTATTAACAACTAATCATGCTTTGTTTCATACAACTAACCCACTCTCATCTAGTTTGTTTCTGAATACCCATTTAATTCTAATTACATCATCATGTCCTAGTTTTGTAACTAATTTCTGTACTTTGTTGCTCTCAAACTAGTTAAGCTCTTCTTGCATTGCATAATCCAATTTTCATGACTTAAAGCTTGATCAATGCTAGTTGGGTCAATTGTAGAGATGAATGACCACAAACATTTTGCATAGATCTTCTTATTTTGATACGATCATATACATTACCTATGATTTGTTTTCTAGGATGAGCATTAATAAATTTTAAATCAGTGGGATGTTGATAGGGAACATTATTTATTCTTACCTCTTCTTCATTTTCTGAACTTTGTATATCTTTTTAGTTTGTGTCATTCTCTTGATCCTTCAATTTGAGCTTCTTCATATTCATTGCAGATTCATCTACATCACTATCATATTCCTTTATTGGGGTTACATTTGCTTCATCAAATTTAACATGTATGGACTCTCCTACAACCAATGTTTTCTTAAGATAAACTCTAAATGCTCTACTATTGGAAGAGTAACCAAGAAAGATAGCTTCATTGCTTTTTGGATCAAACTTTCCAAGGTTATCTTTTCCATTATTCAACACATAGCATGAGCATCCAAAGGAATGAAAATATGAGATGTTTGGTTTCCTTCCTTTTCAAAGCTCATGTGGGGTTTTCATTAAGATTTCTCTTATAGTAACCCTATTCAGCACATGGCAATCTATATTAATTGCTTCTCCCCAGAATCTTTTGGACAATTTACTTTCATCCGGCATGGTTCTTGCCATTTCCTGATTTGTCTGATTCTTTCTTTCTACAACTCCATTTTATTGAAGAGTTCTAGGGGATGAGAAACTATGGTGAATCCTATTTCATCACAAAAATCAATAAATTTTCTATTTTCGATTTCACCACCATGATCGCTGTGGATGGATACAATTGTCATTTGTTTCCCATTTTGAACTAGCTTTGAAAATCTATAAAATATTGAAAATACTTCATCTTCGCTAGTCAAGAGAATTACCTATGTAAATCTAGAGTAGTCATCTACTATCACACATCTATACATTTTTCTTCCAAGGGTGACAATGTCTAATGGTCCAAATAGATCCATATGCACTAGTTCCAAGGGTTTGGATGTAGGTAATTTAATTTTAGGATGAAAGGATATTTTGGTCTATTTTGATAATTGATAGGATTTGCATATTTGATTTTTGTCATAATTTAATTTTGGTGGACCAATCACAAGATCCTTTCTCTATAAAGATTTGATATTTGACATATTGGTATGTCCCATCCTCTTATGCCATACCCATGGATCATCTTTGACTGCAATTAGGCATTTTTCAACAATATCATCTGGCTGTACTAGATAGATATTTCCATGCCTTTTTCCGCTGAACAGTAGATCATTGTCTATACTAAATAGATTACATGTAGATGGTTCAAACACAACTTTGTAACCCTTGTCACTTATTGACTAATGCTTAGAAGATTGTGCTTGAGTCCTTCTACACATAAAATATCCTCTATGCATGCATTGAACAAACCATAAATTTTACCTACGCCTTCAATAAAGCCTTTGTCATTGTTGCTGAATGCAACTATTCCTCCATTCATTGGTTTCAATTCTTTGAACAATTTTTTGTTCCTAGTCATATGTCTCGAGTAGCCACTATTCTAGATTTAGCTTTGAGACTTACCTAAATTCAAAGCAAATTTTCTTCATACCTTTTTGGTACCCAATTATTGGGTCCAACAATGTTAGTGGAATTGTGCATTGTAGAAGTTTGTGCATAGTCCTTGCATTTCCATCTCATCTTTGCAGCTTTTGCTTGCTTCTTTCTGGCATAGCAGTCATACACTTTGGTGCTGTCGTGGGCACCCAAATTTAGAACCTTGCTCCAATCTAATTTTCTGTAGCAGTGTGAGTAAGGGTCGATC
>JAYJMB010007511.1:0-10150 GCA_036873735.1 Pouteria campechiana
GGGATTGCTAGTGGAGGTTCATGGGTGTATGAAATGGTTTCACAATCTAAAACGTAGATAAAGTCAATATGCTCACAAAATTTTGGGTCTAGTAGTTTAAGAAAGGCTACAGGAGTGCCTTTTAAGAAGGCTTCTGTATTGGCATTCATGCGGGTTGTGTACTCCTAATGGTACATGGTTATTCTGGAAAGAGGAGCCTTTTATGTTCCTTTAGAGGTAGAATTCTTTGCTTCCTCTTTGGTTTTGAAGAAGATGGCTATGTTGAAGGTTTTGGTTTTGGGATGGCAAGTGGTTTTCTAGGGGTTTCGGCTTTGGTAGAAGGTGGTGGTGAAGATTTGGATTTTAGTAAAGGGGCTGGTTGAGACTTGATCTGCCATATCCTGTATTGGAGAGAAGGATCAAATAGCTGAGGATAGGGAAGAGGAAGATTATTAGATATTACCTTTAGATTGGCAGAGTTGTAGAATGAGAATTCTTCCTCAGTGATAAAAATGAGTTGAAGAGGACACGAGGGAGATGGAAATATAATTTTGGGAGGCCTTGATGTTAGAAGCATGTGAATAAATTTTTTAGTTAATGTTTGAAGAATTGACTCTCTATCAGGAATTTGGATTTTATGACCCTTTAGAGTCAATGGTGGATCAGGAAGAAGTTGAATTCTATAAAGAATGTTAGGATCCTTAAGTTCAGAAAATCGTTATTTTTGAGGAGATAAAATGATGGACTGAGAAAGAAACATTTGAGAAATTTTAGAGTTTATTTTTGACTTGCTACTATACTCAGAATATGTCATTCTGATTGGATTTGAGATATGAGTAATAATGTCATGATTATCATAAACTGATTTTGGAGGAGATTGTGGAGGGTTTGGAGTTTTTCTCCATTCTAGACGAATTAAGGGTGAGTCCCATTCTAGTGAAATTTGATCAATTCATTTAGGAAAGAGTTTTCCTAACAAATAGAGATCTTTTTCAATAAATCCAAGATCATCATATGGTCCTGGATTCTAGATAAAATACATTTTAGGAAGAGGAACAATGATGGGATACTTCCCATGTTGAACAATAGCTCTATGAGGATTGAAAAAGGTAATCCACAGGCAAATTAGAGAAGGCTTTAGTGTTGGGAATTGATGGAGGTTGTATTGGATGAGGGGAAGAAGCAACTTCAATAGGTTCACTCTTAGGTTGAGTAACCTCTAGAATTACAGAAGATGGTGTGGAGGAGAGTGTGAGGAGGAAAACATCACTGTGATAGGAGAGTTGGTTGTAATTGGAGAGAAGTGATGTGGAGGTGAGGAGAAATGAGTTGGAGGTGGAGAGATGTGAGGGGGTGATAAGCTTGACTTCTAAATGACTCTGCTAGAGATTGTAGAGATTTAAGTCATTGATCAATCTTATCAGCTCTCAGGATCATGGATGACATGGTAATGTTAAGTCTATGATCCATTATATTCATTTGAAGAGCTAGAGTAGTTCAATATGAATCAGTCTATCTTCTAGGTTGAATGGGATAGGTAATGTGGTGGGGATTGATGAAGTAGTTGGTGTGGTTGGTTGATGTGAAGAAGTGGGTCATATGGGTAATGGGGATCTGATGGGTGTGAATGAAGTGGTGGTTGTTGCTACTGTTGTCTCATTTTCTTTACTTAATACTTCTTCTGACCCTTGTACTCTGACATTTCATAAATCTTCTCTAGAGACCTCTTCTCTTATTTCCAGGTCTAATTCTTGTTCTTCTAATCTGGATCTCTTTATTTGTTTAGTTTTTCTTGGTTTTTCACTAATCCAACCTTGTGAGGTTCTCTTGAAATCCATTCTTTTTAAGGTTCTTTTATCAACTATGTTTGAGTCCTTAGACTCTTCTTTCTTTTCTCTAGTCAGATTTATTCTTAAATCTTGGAGAATTCTTGTGAAGATCATCAAATATGGAAGTGAAAATCTTATCATGGATTTTACTAGATACAGTTGATCTACTATGATTTGTG
The DNA here is from genome assembly GCA_036873735.1 of Pouteria campechiana. Classification (NCBI taxonomy): domain Eukaryota; kingdom Viridiplantae; phylum Streptophyta; class Magnoliopsida; order Ericales; family Sapotaceae; genus Pouteria; species Pouteria campechiana. The sequence continues at coordinate 1,988 of JAYJMB010007511.1, forward strand.
TAAGGTTCATTTTATTTTATTTTTTTTCATAGCCCATAGCACTTTTGCATCTTTTTTTGAAATCGAATGTGTGGCTCTTATTCTTAGATACATATTATTTATCACCATTGTGTATGCCAATTTATAATCTAGGCTCAAATGACTAGCATTAAGTAATTTTCCTTTGCATCTATTTAAACTCCTACCAAGTCTGAGAATAATCTTACTTTGCTTGATGGCCACTCAACATGTTCTTCTTTAATTTCAAGAAAGTTGAGGATTCTTCTCAAGTTATCAGGGGATAAGTTTATCTCAATCTCTCATATCCATGATTTCTATGTACTTGAGTTCAAATTACTGATTAGACCTTCACCATTCTAGGATTATATGGATCTTTACAACTCAAAAAATCAGTCCAACCTTGGAATCGAAACCATTTGCATACTTCCAAGTTCATTCCCCTTTCTCTGAATACCTCAAAATTAAATGCTCTACCCTTGACAATTTTCTTACTTTCATACTTTTTAAGATATCTAGAGTAGGCTTTTTCTCTATTAAAGAAAATTACCTCAAATGTGTCATCCTCATGCCTTACTCTTTTAAAGATACCTATCTCTAAGGCTTCATCCCTTTCCTTCCTTTTGATGCTTGAATCAGTTATTTTTGTTCTTGCCATTATAGTAGAAAGAAGTGGGGATTCAAAAATTGATGGAGAAGATGCGATGGAAGAGTTGCTTGAACTTAGGAATTTTAATCCACTAGGAAGTTGAGAAGTTTCTCTAAAGGAATGTTTTTTGATGCTCTAGGAAAAGGGGTTTTTAGGTTTTCGAAAGTCTTCAAATAGTTAAATAGAGTTTCAGAATTTTACCTTCTCTGAAAGATGTTATCGGAGGCTCCAAAGACAAGATATGCAATCTTCGGAGGCAACAATTGTGATGGTTCAGTGACTCCAAAGCTTTACTTCCAAGGAGGCATAATCTATCGAATGCTACAAAATGAGTTTTAGCGGTTCCAAAGTTTTATTTTGGGGGTATGGAATTCTTATGGAGGGATTTTAATGCTCCTTCAAAGAGTCCAAAATCTATTTCAGATGCTCCAAAATGCCGCAAATTTTCAAATTTATTCTTTTTGTGCATTTTTCATCAGAGTTATCAGTAACAAACACATTTTTCATCTTATAGATGTTTTATTAATTTTCAACTTAAGCATCTGGATCTAAAATACCTAATTCTCTTCTTAATTTTCTAAATCTATCTTTTGGAAGAGGTTTAGTAAAAATATCTGCTAATTGATTTTCAATGGACACAAATTCTAAACATATATTATGATGTTGAACATAATCTCTGATAAAGTGATGCTAATTTCTATATGTTTTGTTCTAGAATGCAAAACTAGATTTTTGGTTAGACTTATAACACTAGTGTTGTCACATCTTATGGGAATATCAACATATTTAAGGCCAAAATCATTTAATTACTGTTCCATCCAAAGGATCTAAGCACAACAACTATCAGCTGGTATATATTCTGCTTCAGCAGTTGATAATGCCACAAATGTCTGTTGCTTAGAAAACCATGATATGATCATGCTTTCTAGAAACAATAAGATTTTGAAGTACTCTTTCTATTTACTTTATATCTAGCAAAGTTTGCATTTGAGTACCCTACTAAATTGAAATCAGAACCTTTTGGATACCATAAATTGAGGTTCGGTGTGTCTAAAAGGTATCTAAAGAATCTCATTACAATAATTATGTGTGACTCTTTGGGATTTGACTAAAATCTAGCACATATACAAACACTAAACATTATATCTGGCCTACTTGCAGTTAAATATAATAATGATCCTATCAAGCTTCTATAGAGTTTGTTACATACTGATTTACCTCTTTCATCTTTGTCCATCTTTATTAAAGTGCTTATTGGTGTTCCATATCTTTTATCACCTTCAATATTGAATTTCTTCAGAAGTTCTTTTGTATATTTGACTTGGTGAATGAAGATTCTTTCTTTCTCTTGTTTGATTTGTAGTCCCAAGAAGAAATTTAGTTAACCCATCAAGCTCATTTCAAATTCTCCCTACATAGTCTTAGAAAACTCTTGACAAAATTTTTCATTAGTTGCACCAAATACTATATCGTTAATAAGAATGTCTTTATTTGCATGCTTAATGAAGAGAGTGGTATCCACTTTACCATTTTGAAAAAAAATTTTTAATCAAAAATTTGCTTAGCCTCTCATACTAAGCTCTAGGAGCCTGTTTCCAACCATAAAGAGATTTCTTGAGTTTAAATACATGATTTATACAATGAGGATCTTCAAACCTAGAGGGTTGTTCCACATATACCTCTTCATTAATGAAACCATTCAAGAATGCACTTTTTATATTGATTTGATATAGTTTGAAATCCATATATGATGCAAATGCAAGAAGCATTCTAATGGCTTCAACCCGTACAACAGGGGCGTATGACTATTCAAAGTCAATACCTTCTTCTTGACAATACCCCTTTGCAACTAATCTTATCTTATTTCTCACCACAATTCCTGATTCATCCAGTTTGTTCCTGAAAACCCATTTTGTTCCTATAACAAATTGATGATTAGGTCTTGGAACAATATTCCACTCATCATTTCTTTTAAATTGATCTAATTCTTCTTGCATAGCTAAAATTCACTTTTCATCTTCTAACACTTGGTCTATGTAAGTTGGATCTAATTGAGAAATAAAAGCAAAATTACCACATATTTGGTGATAGGATGATCTAGTTCTAACTTTATCGAACACATCACCAATTATCTAGTTTTCAGGATGAGCATGCATAAACCTCCAATCTCTAGGAAGAGATGAGTTACCTTCCTCATTTACCTCTATTGTGGATGGTTCAGCTTCATCTATTGTTGGCTATGATAATGGAGCTTCTACTTGATTATCTTATAGTCCCAATTTTTCCATACTTGTTGGAAGATTATCTGTCTCATCATCAAAATTACTATTTCATTTTGTAGAGTTAATATGTTTATCAAATTTGATATGGATGGATTACTCTATAATCTTAAGTTTCAGGTTGTACACTCTAAATGCTTTGCTAATAATGGAATAGCCCAAAAATATACCTTGATCAGATCTACTATCAAATTTTCCAAGGTTTTCTTTGTTATTATTAAGAATAAAGCACTTACAACCAAAAGTATGAAAATATGAAATATTTAGTTTCTTATCATAGTATAATTCAAATGGAGTTTTGTTGATTATGAATCTAGCAAAGATTCTGTTAATGATATTGCATGCGGTGTTCATTGCTTCAACCCAAAAATACTATTGGAGGTTGTATTCACTCAACATTGTCCTTGCCATCTCTTGTAAGGATCTGTTATTCCTTTCAACTACTCCATTTTGTTGGGATGTTCTTCTTGCAGAGAATGTTTGAAAAATTTTGTTACTTTCATAAAAATCAGTGAATCTATGATTTTCAAACTCTCCACCATGATCACTCCTTATGGCAACAATATGAGAGCTTTGTTCATTCTGTACATGTTTGGAAAATACTTCAAAGAATGAAAAAGTTTCATCTTTGTATGCTAGAAACATTACTTAGGTAAATCTACTATAGTCATCTATAATGACATATGCGTAATGTTTCCCTCCAAGGCTTCTTGTCCATGTTGGTCCAACAAAATCCATATGTAGCAACTGAAGGAGTTTGGTTGTGTATACTTCTCTATTTAATTTAAATGATTCTTTTACTTGCTTGCCTTTCATGCAAGTATCACACAACTTATTGTCAAATTTGAGTTTTGGTAGGCCAACAACTAGATCTCTATTATATAATCTTTCAATCAGATTTTTTTGGCATGTCTAAGCCTTCTATGCCATAAAATGAATTTATTGTCATTCACAACAAAACACTTAACTTGAATATTAGAAAGATCAACCAAATATATATTTCTATGTCTTCTACTATATATTATAATTGATTGAGACTTATCTTATATAGAATAAAATTGAGATTCAAACACAACTTTATAGCCTTTGTCACAAAACTAACTTACACTAAGAAGATTGTATTTCAATCCTTCTACTAAAAGTATATCTGAAATTGTTGTAGATAGTGGTTAGATGATCTTACTGATCCCAACTACTCTAACTTTACCATTATCACCAAAGGTTACTGTTCCATCAGATTTCATTTTCTGCTCCATGAGCAGCTCCTTATTCCCTATCCTGTGCCTTGAGCAACCATTATCGATATACCATGTACTACTCTTTGTGGCTCCCAAGCACACTTTCATAGATAAAATTAAGTCCTTTTGGTACCCATTTGAGAATGAGTCTAGGTGGGTTAGTTGTAGGTAATGTTGAAACCCATTGTTTCTTAGGTAAAAAGTTTTAAGTAAAGGAATTTGGGTTGCGTTTAGTACATTTGCAACTATCTTTGGAATCCAAATTATAATCTGTTTAGGTTTGAATTTTCTATGTTGTTGCTATCCACTTCTTTTCTTTGGTTTTATTTTTAACAAAGTGGAAGTCAATGTCTTTTTCAAAACATTGTTCTTAGCTACTACTTGCTCAAGTATGCTTTTAGTGTTATTATTACTCTTAAGCTTGGAATTTTCTTCCTTTTATTTTGGAGCATTCATTTGCAATTCTTTTTAGTCTCTCTATACTTCTCTTTCAAAGTAATAAAATTTGAATATAATTCTTCTAATATTTTTTCATGACTGGGAGATTCAAAATTAGAATTTACCTACTTTTCATGGATTTCTATGAAGCTGATTTCCATATGAAGTTCATGTTGAATACTTTCCTTGGAGAGAGTTGGCTGATTTGAGCTTCATGTTCTTCTTCTTCCTCACTCTCACTTTCATTTATAATATTCTCTAGCATTTCCCATGCTGCTAGAGCTTTCTTCTTCTTTTGAATATGCTAGTTCTATTGTTATTGTTGTTATTACTTTTGATCTTTCTGTCAAAATATGAATTGTACGTCTTCTTTTGCTGATTATTTTGTCTCTTGTCTAGCTCTAGATAGTTAAACTTTATATGTCCTAGTTTCCCACAATTATGACAGGTGAGTGGTTCTTTTTTTCTGTCATTTCTTCCAAAATTATTCCTTAAACTATTTCCAAACTTTTTCTTCTTCGAAATGGATTTGAATCTTCTCATAATCATTGACATCTCCTCATCTTTATCTCCACTTATGGAGGCATTTGTTTGGGATTCATCATTCTCTGACTCAGCTTTAAGAACAATTGCTTTCTTACCCTTTGGTTCTTCTGTATTTTTCTGCTTCATTAGCACCTCATGAGTCATAAGAGAACCCATGAACTCTTTTAGACTCATTGTGTCTAGATTCATTACTTCCTGGATTTTTGTTACTTTAGGCACCCATTACTTTGATAAAGATCTCAAAATTTTCTTCACAATTTTGGGCCCTGCATATTTTTCTCCTAGATTTTTTCAGCCCATTTGTTATCTTTTGAAACCTTCCAAACATATCTGAGATAGACTCTGTCTCCTTCATGTTGAAAGCTTCATATTCCTACACAAGAAGATTTATCTTAGTTTCTCTTACTTTCTTTGTGCCTTCATATGCAACCTCTGGTTTGTCCCAGATTTTCTTTATAGTATTGCAAGAGGATATCTTGTCAAATTCAAAGGATGTAAGGGCACAATAAAGACAGTTCTTTGCCTTAGCATCCTTTTCAGCTGGAAGAATATCCTTAGTAGTGTATTTATCTTTAGTATTTAGGACAATCAAACCATTTTTAATGGTTTTCCATATCTGATAATCTGAAGTAATCAAAAAAAATTTCATTCTCATCTTCTAGTATCCATAGTTTATACCATCAAATAGTAGAGGTCTGGAAGTAGATTGACCCTTAGTGGAAGTGTTGTGAACATAACTAGCCATAGAGATCTCATCACAAGTTATATGAATAGAGTGGTAAGGTATAACTGGTGAAGCCTGCTCTATTACAAATTGTTGGTGCCATTCAAATGGTGACTCAAGAGGGGGGTGAATTGAGTCTTTTAAAAATGTCAGCTAGATGATAATTGAAGTACAAGACTAAAGAAATTACAAACAACATAATACACTTAGACTAGTATTTTTATAGTGGTTCAACCATTTACTTGGGTTCCTACTCCACTTTTCTGAGTTAGCCTTTTCTACTAAACTCAGGTTCCACAAACACTTGTTGGTTTTGCAAGCTCACCAACAACTTACTGGTTTTCCAAGTTTACTAGAAACTTTTACATGAATATTCAGCATGTATCCTACTTGCTTTCACTACACAGATGCAAGTTCTCAAACTTCCAAAGATATGTGGAAATAAAAGTGTATAAATATTAATGCCTCTAATAGACTGACTTTATACTAAGTTTGAAAGTAGTAAACATAAGTAATATAAAAATAAAATTAGTCAAATTCAATCTCCAGAAGTGGTTGAATGAATGGCTTTGAATGCTTCTTTGAATGAACTGCAGTGGAGTTGAAATTGTTTAAGAAAAGCCTTAAAGACTTAGTAAATGCTTTCTATTATTTTCAGTGAGAAAACCGTTGTTGTCTTTGATCTCACTTAACTCCTTTTATATTTGAGATCTCTGACTTTCTTTGAGGTTTCTTACTTTCTCTATTATGGTAGATGAGAAACATTAAATGTAGAGAAATATTCAAATTTAAGACCATTGTATTTTTAGTGTTATTCTGGAGGCTATGAACTAACATCATATCCTACAAAATTCTAAGTAGCATGAAGTTTTTGCACAGCTCACATAAGTCGTCGTTACTTCGGATGCACCAAAGATGTGTTTTGGAGGCTTCGAAATGTCGTGATCAAAATGACTCATATTGGGATTGTGGAGGCTAACTCCGAAGACATTCTCTTTGAACTCCAAAGACTTTTTCTGTCTCCAAAGTAAGTGACTCTGAGGAAACTAACTCTGAACTCCAAAGGCTATACTTCATTATCTTTAAAATACCTTGTTGACTCTGAAGTTATTTGGCTCCACTACAAAGTGCTTGACTTAATTCTAAGTTCTGGTTTATCTCTGAAATAAGTGTTCTGTGACTCCGAAGGAGTTCTTTGTCTCTGAAGTAAGTGTTCTGTGACTCTGAAGGAGTTCTTTGCCTCTGAAGTAAGTGTTCCGTGACTCCAAAGGAGTTCTTTGTCTTCAAAGTAAGTGACTTAACTCCAAAGCTTGTAAGCCTATGACTCTAAAGTGACAATAACACTCTTAATGTTATATCTTTCTTTCTTCGAAGTACTTTAGTAGCTCTAAAAGGACTTTGCTTGGCTCTGATGCATTTTTGCTAAGTCCGACACTTTGCGACTTCATGATCTCAAAGGGTTGTTCCTTTGTCTCTGAAGTATTTTGATGGCTCCGAAGTGTTAACCTTTTACCTCTGAAGTGGTTTGAGCAACTCCGAAGGAATGAAATTTAAACCCAAAACTGACTCCAAAGCTTCCTTGTAAACTTTAAACTTTTTGTTTTCTTCAATCAAGTATATTTGTGATTTATATAGTTAGTTTTCTTGAGCATTTACTTAGTTTCTTCCTTTGATCATCATTAAGATTATTCTCAAGTTAAGTATGGAAAGCTTTTTCTGCAAAATGCTTGAGAATGAATTGTTATTACTTTAATATTTCACTCATGTCTTTGCTTATCATCAAAACATAGTTGGTTAAAAAAGTTCATCATCAAAATAAAGCTATTTTAAGAGTGTATGTTCAACACTTGAACTTAATGAGTTTTCACCTCAATTATATTACAAACCATAGGTAATTAGAACAAGTGAAAGCACTTGATTTAAACCCGCATACCTAACGGTAATAATTTTACTTTTGAAAGAATGAACTCAAGCGAGGCATTAAATCCAACATTCCATTGGAAAAAAGTTATCGTCTTGTGGTAAAATTAGATTCCTAAACTTTTGCATCTTGCTAATCTCTCTGTATTATATTTAGGCATTGATTTACTTTCATTCTATTAAGTATTTGAAACTCTAAAATTATACCAAACATTATTCTAAGTCTATTTAGTTATAAATACATTTTTTTAAGGTTAGAATAGTTTAGTAACTAAAATTAATTAAGTCGGTTAGATCGTTCTCTGTGGGATCGACCCTTGAATTGCACCCTATATTGCTATATGTCTGTACATTTATGAGGAATTATAATTC
>JAYJMB010007512.1:0-52560 GCA_036873735.1 Pouteria campechiana
GTGTTAGAAAGAAGAATATCAAAACAAAGATAAAAGGGACAAAAAGAAAATAATTGATAAGGATTCATCCTTCAATTTGGGGGATCACATCCAAATAAACTCAAAATAAAATAAGTTTAGGAGTGTGCTAGTAATACAGCCCATAAAACAAAAATAACAATAGAAAAAAAGTCAATAGAATGAACTTTCATATGTAACTTTTTATGATCTTTTACTTTGTGAATCCTTATTCCTTTTCTTGTGTTAGCCAAACTTAAGGCCCCATTACAAACTTAGCAAAGGCTTATTGAACCAAGTGAGTAGAGTTGTCAACATTAGTGGAGGGGTATTATGAAAGGAAGCCTATGAGATGTTTTATGGAGATCACTAGAATCATTGAATTGAATGTTGTTGATTTAAAAACACGCATGCAACATGAGATTGATACAGCACATACATACAATTTCACTTCATGAAGAGATTAATGGAGCATAAGATTCATTTACTTGGTAAGTGTTTTGAATAATTTCTAAGTTATGTGTACATGTGTAATTTTTCTGGCATGTTCTTGATTGCTTAGAAGAGATTATCTTGAATGTTTCATGTGACAATATTGTTGTTTTGCTTGAAGATAATCAAAAGATCAGTTTGGGGGGTATTTGATAAGCTCAAAATTTATCATATTTTAATACCTAAATTCATATATTTTGGACTTTAATGGTGAATTCATAAAATCTGATTAAATACTGCACAGAATGAAGTTTGTTTTAGTTTCAAATGTGGAAATCTACCGGCAAAGCTGAGTATAAAAAAGGATTAAATTTGAGGCTATAGATGAAAATAGATTAATTAAATGTGTTCAGCAAAGAAGTTTGATCCCTTCAAGTTATCTATCCAACAAATTAAAAATTATAGGATTTGGATATCAAACATGGAAGTTATGGCAAAACACTATAACTATCTCAGACTTCAGTCCAGCTGAAAGCAATTTAGATGTGCTAAATATGGTATCACTTGTAATCAAAATATGGCACATGTAGAGGATGATTTAGAAAATGTGTTCAACATAACAGTTTTATATCTTCAAACTATCTTTTCAATTCAATATGAATCAATGAATCACATAATTCTGACATCGGATGAAAAATTTATGGTCAAAATACCATACATGTAACTGATGGACAACAAGTTAAAGTTGCGGCATAGAATTTCTATGTTGTGGCACCAAACATGACACATGAAAGAAATTTCCAAGTTAGAAATTCTATGTCATGGCACAACATGAAAACTTGCAAGACAAATAACTAATGTTGTGGCATAGAATTTCAATATCGTGGCATTGATATTGTATATGCAAAATTTCAACACAGTAGAGAGTTTGTGTTGCAACATAGAATTTCCATGTCATGGCACCATGCTGGAGATAGTTTTTTGAATTTTGAGGATCTTGCTTGACTTGCACACCAAAGCTAAACCCTAATGGAGATGACATAAAATGAAGTTTTGGGACATCTTTGTGAATACTTTTGGGTAAGAGTAAGCAGCTGAAAATAGTGGAAAAGGCAACAACACATGATTTTTAAGGGAGATCTCTCTTACAATTAAGGGAAGCTATCAACAGAGCAAGAGAAGGTAGAGCATTACGTGGAGAAGAGTTTTCCTTGATCCTTTCTTGTTCTTTTTCATTCTTTGCATTTCTTAATTATGTGTAAGACAATGTGTATGATTTTTCTTGATTATATCATAAGCTAAACACTTTAATCTAGGGGAACGATGTAGCCCGATAATCATTATTTAGTTTCATCATTTTCAATGCATTGCTTTGTTTGTTTATTATCTATGTTGAGTGTTTAATCTGATATTAATGCTTATGAAAGAATGCTAGCTCTTTCAATATAATATATGATTTGATTTAAGGCTGAGAAGTGATAATCGAATTAGATCATGACCAACCACCATAAGATGATCATGATGATAGAGATATCCATGAAGCTTATGCAACATTATAGGCTTCTTGATCTTAATGCATTTTGATTGGTTTGTGATTTTCACAAAGATGTAAGAAATTAGCTTATTGGGATAGGTTGTTATGACTTAAGAAAGATTAGCAATCAACTAGTAGAAACTTGTTGCTAACATAGGAACAAACATTAAGTGTTAAACTGATGAAACTAAATATGATTAATCCAGTGAAATTGGAAATCCCTAGATGTTTTAAGCATTGTCTCTTTATATTCGTCCTCAATTCACATCATTGCCAAAGTTCATTAATCTATATCTTTTTTATTTACATCCATATATCACAATTTAATCCTTCAAACAGAATTTAGAGTTAGTGTAGTTGGTACTTGGCATACACATATCCTCATGGAAATCATGTCATACTCACTCTTTATTACTTGTTACCAACACGTGCACTTGTGTTAAGAAAAATCCGCAACACTTACTAATGTCTGCTAGTTGTCTCTAGCCATATGCCTAAACAAGCGCTCCCATCTAGTCTATCATCCTAACTTTAACTTTCATCAAATTACTCTTTGGCCATTGGCAACATCAGGTGCTTGTGGTCCCATACTCATTTACTCTCTATTACTACTCTATAGTGCCCTGCTAGTCAACACCTCTAGGACAAGCACCACTTGCCAATCAACCAACCATCCATTACAAATTCAGCAACTTTTTTGCAGTATTTATCACTTCCAAAATGTCCTGATGATTTTTTCATAAATATAGAGAACAAATATTAACATTAACATCGCATACCATCTCAAATCAGGATACCAAACAAAAATCATCTCTCCACTCCACAAGATTTACTAAATGAGCAGGAATTACACAAGCACAAAACACAACCTGTCAAACTACATTACTACAACCATATTAATTATCACAATCCATAAGATATACACATAATAAAAGTACATGAATGAATAGGTAACATTGATGGTTCAAATTATAATCCTTGCAAGTATACGGACGTAAAAAAATATAGTGTGCAAATGCAAGGGTCGATCCCACAAAGAATGACAAACCAACTTAATTAATCTTAGTAACTAAGTATACAACTAAATAGACTTGGAATAAGATTTGGTATAATTTTTAGAAACTTAATAGAATAAAAGCAAATAAATAGCTAAAGATAGGGCAAAGAGATTATTAAGATGAATAAGTCTAGGGATCTAATCTCACTACAAGATTATAACTCTTTGCCAATGGAATTAGGAATCAAAGCCACACTTGGGTTCCCTCTTTCAAAAATAAAATTATTATCGTTAGGTGTGTGGGTTTAAATCAAGTGCTTTCACTCGTTCCAATTACCTATGGTGTGTAGTATAATTGAGGTGAAAACCCATTAAGTTCAAAAACATAAGAACCAAAATAAAATGGTTGAGCATTAATTGTATACCTTAATCATCTATCCTTCTCATTCAAAAGAGCTCATGGTTTAGCATATGGTATGTACCTTAACCATGCTTGGATAAATAATCTAACTCATAATATTGATGATCAAGCAATAAAATTAATTAAATTATTGCAAACAACATCAATAAAATAAGATCATATAGCATTAATAATATCCAACAATCCATAACAAAGAATATCAAAAAAGGTTACATTTTCACCCTAGAAAAAGGATTTAGTTCATAAGAGAAAATAAAACAACTCCTTGAGAGAAAATGATAACAATGAAGAACATCTTCTCTCTGTCTTGTTTCTTACTTGCAATCTTTCTTCTTCTCTACAAGAAATCTCCTCAAAAATGGCCCTAAACCCTAGAGGAAAACTCTAAAAAAAAAAAAGTAGGAAGAATCCTTAAAAAACCATAAGTTTTTGCATAAAAACCCCAAAAATATGCAATTGTGGAAAAGGTCCACAAAATGGACCGCAGTGGGCGCCAGCGGTGCCAGCTTGTTGCCCAATGTGGTGGTTTGGTTCTAGCGCCGGTGACACCAACCTGCTGCCCAGTCCATCCTGCTTTGTTCATTCCTTCTTCATAGTTGCTTCTTTTCCATACTTGAGCTTCTTCTTTTTCATCTTCAAGGCACCTATAAAATCCAACAAATGAGCATTAAATTCATCTAAAAAAGACAAGGATTTGCAAATAAATAAGCTTAAACATGTGTAATATATGTGTATAAAATTCACCCATCAAATACCTTCAAACTTACTTATTTGCTCATCCTTGAGCAAACTAGAAAATTGAACTCATGAATTAGTTAGGATAATTTCTCTCAATGAATCAATAACATGCTAGACAAATTACCCATGTATACATAATTCAAAAATCTTTCAAGACACTTACCAAGTAATCTCATAAAACTCATGCTTCATCAATCCTTTCATAAAGTAAAAATGTGTGCTTGTACTGTCAATTACATGCTACATGCATACCTTTCAATCAACAATTTGCAAATTAGGAATTCTAATGATCCTCACAAAACACTTCATAAGCTTGCTTTTCATGATCCCTCTCTACTAATATAGACAACTCTATTCGCTTGGATCAACAAGTCTTTGTTAAGCTTGTAATAAGGCCTTAAGTTTAGCTAACAAAGAAAAAGAATAAAGATTCACAATGTAAGAGATCATAATTAACTTGCATATGCATGTTTGCTCTCTCAAAAAAAAAAATTTTTTATTTGCTCTTCTCTTTCTTTTTATGAGTTGTATTACTACCACACCCCCAAACTTATTTTCTTTTGAGTTAATTAGGATGTGATCCCCCTAATTGAAATAGGAACCCTTACTAATTCTTTTCTTCATATCTCTTTACTTTTCCTTTTGACATTTTTCTTTTCAATTCCCCCAAACTTATTTTCTTTTGCTTCACTCATACCTCTCTAACAACCTTATGTATAGAATATGTCTCTTATAGTTCAAGCATGGTTTTTCAAGTTAAAAGGTTCTAGATAATGAAGCTAAAGAAAGAAAAGTTGAATTGTGTTTTTTTCGCATGCTTGCATATGCTATTCTCTCGTTAGGCTCAAAATGGGACACTAGTGACATGAAAGTACTAGGTTAGCCTAAAAGGCTCAAACTCATCAAAAAATTGCCTAAATCACTTCCAAGTAAACATATAATATAAGATTTTGCCTTAAGGGATAATCAAACAAGTTTTAGAATGCTTATGTTAACTAAAATAAGTTCCTACATTCACAACACTATCAACTTATCAGCATACACTTTGCATAATCATAACATAATGTACTTAATGAAATTTTCATCAATCATGAAAAAGAAGGATTTATCATAAGAATTATTAAATCACATGGTAGCATTGATCCTTCATTCTAAATCATGTGCAGTGATAATAAAAAAAACTCAGCATAAGTTACTAATCATCAAGAGAGAATCCATACTATTCAGTTTCATCATGTTATCATAGTTACTCTAGGATTCTTTTAGTAAGTCAATATAAAAATTTAAACATAACATTTTAGCAACTCCAACTAGCCAACCCAACTAAACACACAACACACAAACTAAATAAACTACAACAATCCCCAAACTTAAACAAACACATCCCTAAATACAAATAAAATGCTAAACACCCCCAAACTTAAACACAACATTCTCCTCAATGTGGAAAAAAGCATTGAAAAATGAGAACTTCCCTAAAATGGATCACCCGTTGGAGCTGTCATCTTGCCCCCAACTTGAATCTTCATCTAGTACATCATGAAGTGTAAGTGGAGTGGGAAGCACATGAAGTTGTTGTCTTCTTCTCTCTTTTTTTTTTTTTGGATGATTAGCACCCGTTCGCTGTCTCCTCTTGCCTCATTGTGATTTTCTAGTGTCGGAGGCACCTTGTTGCTGCCTTAAAACTCTCTTTTCATGTTGTATCATCACCTATTTGATCTCCTTACTTGAAATTGTTACTTAGGCTTTAAACGTATCAAACATGAAACAATAATGCATTAAGTAAAGTAGATAAGAAGATATAAATGTAATCTATAAACCTAATAATCAAAGTAAGATTCTTTAAACTAATGCAACTATGTCTAAGAAATTAAAATAACTAAAAGATAAAACAACTTGGGTTGCCTCCCAAGAAGTGCCTTATTTAACGTTTGAGCAAGACAAACTCCCTTTCTCTACAAAATTTTCAATTTCCGATCATTCAGTTGCTTTGGCATGTCCTCTCTGATTTATTTCTTCACATGATGTCCATTAACTTTGAAAGTGCTCTCATCTTTTGGATTCTTCAGTTCAACTTCTCCATGAGGAAACACTTATGTGACACGGAATGGATCGACCCAACATGACTTCAGTTTCCCTGGGAACAAACGTCAACATGAGTCATAAAGCAAAACATCCATCCCAGGATCAATGTATCATTTACGAATGACTTCATCATGATATTTCTTTGTTTGCTCCTTGTAGATCTTGGTATTCTCATATGCCTCATTCCTCAACTCCTCAAGTTCATGAGGCTAAAGTTTCCTCTACTCTCCTACCTTTTCCATATCATAATTTAGATGTTTAATAACCCAATAGGCTTTATGCTCGAACTCAAAAGGTAAATGGCAAGCTTTCCCAAAAGCAAGTCTGTACAAACTCATTCCAATTGGAGTCTTGAAAGCAGTCCTTTATGCCCACAATGCATCATTTAGCTTCCTTGCCCAATCTTTCCCTGAAGTGTTCATAGTCCTTTTTAGAATTATTTTTATTTGTCTGTTGTTGACTTCTATCTGTCCCAACATTTATGGATAATAAGGTATTGCAACCTTGTAAGTGATGTTGTACTTTTTAATAGAGCTGTAAAAATCTTTTTTGCTGAAATGAGTTCTCTATCACTAATGATAGCTCTTGGAGTGCCAAACCTGAAAAAAATCTTATCTTTCAAAAATCTCAGCACAACATTAGCATCATTAGTTTTAGTGGCCATAACTCCAATCCATTTGGACGCAATCTACAGCAAGAAAAATATACTGGTTCCTATTGGATGGTGGGAAAAGTCCCATGAAATCAATACCCCATACATTAAAAAGTTCAACAATAAGGTTACCTATAAGTGGCATCTCATCTCTCTTTCTAATGTTTCATGTTCTTTGACATCTGTCACAAATAGCACAAAAAGCATGAGCGTCCTTAAAAATTATTGGCCAATAAAATCCTGATTGAAAGACTTTGAGTGCAGTTTTCTTCCCTCCCAAATGCCCTCCATAACTAAATATATGGCAATGTCTCATAATACTCTGTTGCTCCTTCGGAATGCAACGCCTAATGATTTGGTCTAGGCATATTTTGAACAATATTAGGTCATCCTAGAAATAATGCTTTGCTATTGCCAACTTTCTTCGTCCCTGTAAGTTTAACGTATGATTAAAAATTCTGAGCCTTTCTTATGACTTATCTATGTGGTAAGTCCTAATCATCTATGCGAAAGCACTAAGGATAGATTCATGATGGCAATGGTTATGAAAAAGAATCAGGAAATGACATGCCAAAGGGATTCATGAGAAAAGGTCAGCTTGAGGGTAAATAGGAATTCGTAAGAAATGAATAGAGGGCTTATAAATTGTGTTATAGATATGATATGAATGTGGTGTGTTGATGATGCGATATGTTATGATCATGCCTAGGTGGCATGAAATTTGATAGTGTTGTGATAGCACAAAATAGTAATTGTTTATTGTGTGTAGAGTAGCATAGGGAAGCGTAGTGGTGCCCATAGGCATATTTTATTGGCCTATTATTAAAATGTTTGCGAATGTGAAAATGGAAAGGATGAAACTATGAGGTTTCATGAGTTGGCATTTATACCTTGATTGCGTGATGTGTGGTGGCATCAATCTTAGATGTGTGTTAGGGTGACTGGTTTGACTTGTATGTATGTTTTGTTGAATAAACTATGTAATCAGTTGCACATTATGAATCTAAATTATTCTGTGAATGATATAAATATGATACATGATATCCATGAGATACAGATGAGTTGAAAAGATTTGAATGCCTTGGTGGCATAAACACCATGATGGCATGAATGTAATAAAAATTGACACCCGTTGGGGTGTAGGCATGTAGTACCGGCATATGTTTTTGATGTTTGTATTTTGAGTATGGAAGTATACTCTGACTGAATGTTGTTAACGATTGTTTATATATGTAATTCAATTGAAATGAATTGTTATATGTATTTGAGCAATTCTATGTTTTGAATGATATGATTGATTATAATGCCGAGATGGCATTGATGTGATTGATTGCAATATCGGGATGACATTATTATGACTATAATGCCCAAATGACATTAATGTAATTGATATGTTGATTGAATAAATTGACATGTTTTCCATGATTGTGTTGACTGATAATGAGATTGATGAAATTATGTATTCCCCCATATATTTGACATTGTATTTGGCTATCAGCTTGAAATATTACAAATGATGCATTATTGTGAATTATGATATATGTGAAATGTGATGTGTAGATGAAAATGATATGTGATTATATAGTATGATTAGTTAATGAGAGTTGGTAGTAAGCTTGTAAAAACCACTAGTGTATATTGAGTTGGTGGTCAGTTTGTGAAAACCACCAGTGTATTGTAAGTTGGTGGTAAGCTCGTGAAAACCATTAGTGTACAGTGAGTTGTTGGTCAGCTCATGAAAACCACCGGTATATTGTGAGTCGGTGGTAAGCTCGTGAAAACCATTAGTGTACAGTGAGTTGTTGGTCAACTCATGAAAACCACCAGTATATTGTGAGTTGGTGGTCAGCTTGTGAAAATCACCAGTTATTGTGAGAGGCTATGTGGGCAGTTAGCGTGGTCGGGCATTACTTAATGATTGACCTAAATGGCCTAATTGGTGTACATGGTATTATGGGAGTTTCCTTATAAGGGTACCCAGCCCCAGAAGAGACAAATTTGTGATGCCGTTGAGGTTCCTGGTAAGGATGCACTCAACCTGGAGTGTGTGGCAGTGTGTATCATGGATATTGCATTTATGTGACATTATAATTATTGTCATACATTGTTATAGAGTATGTTATGAAACTATTGTGTTTCAGATTTATTGAGATTGTATTGGATGATAATGTTAGGTGTGATTGGATGATGCCTTATAATAAGGCATTAGTAAACTTGATAGTAAACATGAGGTGTTTATATATCGGTAGGTGCTTATTTGTGTATTCTCATGTTTTGTGAGATTGTTAAACCATGTATGTATATTGTTGGAATGAATAGAGTTTTGTAACTTTCATGAATAAAGTTTGTTAGGTTGACCTGAGTTTATTGGCAATCTAAGCATCTTGCCCTAGAAATTATGTTAATCATGATATGTGATCATTATAACACAACTTGCATGGTATATCATGTGGATATGGATCCTGAAAGTATAAAATGATATGAATATGTAATGAAGTTGCAATTTGAGAAAATGCCACAATGCTTAAAGTTTCAAGGACAAAACTTTTTTGTAAGGTAGGGAGTCTATAACACCTGAGGGTGTTAATTTTGGATAATTACATATTTAATCATAACATGGTTTTATTGAGTGTTAAAAATTAAGAAAAATCTAAATTTAATTTATAATTTGAGTACAATTGTATAAGAACATGAAGCTGAAAATGATATAGGTGTGACTTGTACCCAATTTTTGTCACATTATATGAATGATTTAGAAAAAGTGTCCAACATAAAAGTTTTATCTTTTTAAATTTATCTTACAATGAGTTAATAATCACATAAATTGGATATCGTATGAAAAATTTATAGCCAAAATACTATGGCTATCTCTAGAATTTTAAATTGGGTTAAAACAAAAGGCATCACCTTGTGAAAAAATTATTCATATTTTGAGACTGAATTGGAAAAAGTGATCAACATAAAAGTTGTAGATCATGAAATTATCTGTCAATGAATTAAAAATCACAAGAATCAAAGGTTTATCACAAGAATCAAAGGTTTTATGAGAGAGAGAGAGAGATGCAGCCAAAATAGTGAAACTGCTCCTGACGGGCATCTAGAATGAGTGCTGCGGCATTTAAAAATGAGGATTGTTGCATTTGATTTAATAAGGGCATCCAACAAGTGAGAGCCATGGCATTTAAAATGAGAGCCATGACATTTAAAAATGAGAGTCGTGGCATTTGTTTTGTGAAGAGCATCCAGCAAGCAAGAGTCCCGACATTTAGAATGAGAGTTGAAACATTTGATTCCAAAAGGTTGAGATCCTAGGCATTTAAAATGAGCATCATGACATTTAGATGTTGGTGATGCACTAGACCATCAAAAAATTGATTTTTAAGGGCCTTAGCAACCCATTTTCTTTCATTTTTCTTTCTTCCTTTCCTCTCCCATCCCCTACTCTATTCCCCACTCCATATACACTTGGAAATCTTGATATTTTAGCTTGAGATTTCTCTTATTTACATATGGAAATGATCAAGTATGCTCTCAAACTCAAGTTTCAGTTGTTTGGATGGTGGAGATCCGATTTTCTTCAAATGGATGGTGCCAACTAGAGTTTTGGGCTTGGAGTTATATCCACGAGAGAAAGCCATGAGTGGATTACTTGGTTAATTGGTTTTTCCCTCCTTATTTCTGATTTCTTAAGTTAGGGTTTTGGAAATTTGGGGATTTTAGAGAAACATGATGAATCTAATGTAGAAATCTTAGGAGAAATGATGTATGCATGCTTAAAAAGAGTTTGGACTTGTTAAATTATGGTTCCCTAATTGAAATTTGAGTTTGCATGCTTTTAGGGTTTATGCATAGTGAAAATTGGGAAAAAATGCATGAATGGATGCAATAAAAATTGGGAAAATGAATAATTTATGTTTTATGTTATTTTAAGACTTGTTTGGGATCATTTGGACCGGTGAAGTGAAGTTTGGATCATGACTTAGTTTAAGTCAAATTAGGGTTTTTGACATATGAGCTATGAAGCCCTAAATTGATTACATTTAAAGCCTAAGTGAGTTGTTTACAAGCTTTTTAAGTGTTAATCATGATATATGCAAGATGATATCTATGATTAGAAAGTGATTAAAGAGGAATATATGATTAAATGGCCCAGAATGAATGATAAAGTGCAATTAGGCACTTGAATTATGTATAAAATGAATAATGAGTTGATTTCTAATATGATTCATTAACTTTTCATGATTTTCTGTTAAAAAAAATGTGAATTATTATATTTATAGGCCATTGGAGTCTAGAGGAAGCTATGGAGCTTGAGGAGCTCGAGGCCTAAGGTAAGTAGGCATCCTTTGTATGACTTGAATGAATGGATGGGGATAATGTTTATCCAGTGTTTGTTCTGGACATGTTTGTTTTGGATGAGGGATTATAGATATCCCATGCTTGTTTAAGAATGATGTTTATCTATTTTATAAATATAGATGTAATGAGAAATAGTGAATATTCTTTGAGTATGTAGAAAATGGGAGCATGTGATTGTATGAATGTAATGTGATATGAATTATCCCATAAATAGTATATATGCATGAATATAAAAAAAAGGGATAGAGAGTATCCCTTTGATTGAAATGACTAAGGAGCTATAAAGTATCTCATGTTATGTTTATCCTTATGTATGAATGTCTTTTACATGAAAGGGATAGGGAATATCCTAGTTTTGTGATAAGAATGTATTAAATAAATGGGATGGATGATATCTCTGGGTTGTATGGAAAGGGATTGTGATTACAGATGGAATGGAAAACATTCAATACTGCTTATATGAGTTATATATCATATTTAGTGGTTGGTTGGCACAATTGTGAAATTGTGTCTGTACGGCTTAGCTTGGATAGATGATGTCAGGTGGACATGGAATAGAAAGGCCAGAGTGGTCTAGATATGAGATGTGGTACCTGGAGGGTACAATATGTTATTATATGCCTGAATGGCATAGGATGTGTATAGATGGTATAAGGATTTGAGCCTCATGGTATGTTTGTTTTTGTATTATAAATCTCAGGATGAGATGGTATAGCTTTGGTTGTATACACCTGAAGGGCGTAGGGTATTGTATTAGATTAAGGAGTTAAGCCTCCTGGATATATTTAGATTGTGTTATTTTGATTCATGTCCTAGGTTAGAACATGTATATTAATGATAATATATTATTATTATTTTATATTTCTACCTATTTACTGAGTTACCCAGACTTAGACTTTCTTATGTTATATTTTTTAGCTAAAAGGTCAGGTAAAAAATCCCAACTAAGGATTGGGACAAATGAACAAGATTGAAGATGGTTGGATATGGTAAGATGAAAGGGATATTAGAATCCCTTGATGTAAATATAATTATATTTGATTCAAAGATTGTATAATTGTTTATAAAAGATCTCACATGATATGTAAATAAAATATAATGGCATATCATAATAACTGTTCATGATACTATAGATGGATTTGTATTAATCCTGGAAAATGCATTGCCATCATGATCCATTTCCTGTCTTGGGCAGAGCTATGAGTGTGGGTTTGAGTGTTTTAGATATAATTGTTGATTTAAAGTTATAGAAATGTACATCTTAATTGATTTTATACACGTATAATAGGTATAAATGTCCATAATATAGGGTAGACTCTGCAAGATTTTAGGCAAAATATTTCCCTTAGAATTAGAAAAATTGTGAGATTATGGTAAGACTTCCCTTAAGAAGAAGGGAAATGATAACGTTCTGCACTGGCCCCGTGTGGTGTGGTCAAATCGCATAGGGTGGGAGTGCGGGGCTTTACACCTTCCTCCTCAGTATTTCTCGTCTTTCTCCATTCCTGGAGAAACAGTTGAATTATTAATTCCTTCTCCAACCTTATTATCAATACCTTTCCGCTCCTCGTTGTCATTAATGCTTTTGCTTCCTTTGGTTAGCTAGACAACTTCGCAGGTTTGTGACTCTGAACTGCTTTTACAATTTGTCCTAAATGAGTTTCTATATTTTTCATGGATGCCTCCATGTTATGGAACCTAGAATCAATGTTTTAGAATTTACCTAAATGATTTTTGGTATTAAACTTTGAGGGTTTGGAAACTACTTTCTTAAAGATTGTGGACTTGAGCTTACAGGCTGTGGCTTTATGCCTCAAGGAAGGAGGAGAATTGTTTAAAGTAGGAAGAGGATGTGTTGTCTTAAAAGAAGAGGTATTGGATGAAGAAATCCCATATTTTGTGGAAACAACTCTTTTTGGTTCAATTACCCTTAATTTCTCAAAATACTATAGATTATTAAACTCAAGAAAGGGTGAATGTATCTTAGCAAAATATGCATATGAACCTACATTATCAATATACATCATATGGGAGATAGAATAAATTGGGGTCAGATGCTTCAAGAACAACGTGAGGTGATACCCTTGAAGTTGTCTTAACAAATAAGGGTTTGTTTATTGGAGGCGTTGGGGTAACTGGCGATGATGATGATGGCCCTTGGAAGTTTAGTATGAAGTTATCAACAAACTCATCTATATCTAGAAAGTCTGGCTTGCATTTTTTTGGAAAAGGCCTCTTAATGACATCAATGTTAAGTTTAATGAATTAAGGTTTATCAAAGTGTGGAAATGGAAGATCTAAATAACTGAAACTTGCCTTTTGAGCTTTCAATTCAGAGGAGGCACATTTATTTATCTTTTATTTATGTTGAATTTCTTCTTTAGTTAATTTTATCTTTTCACTAAGTTTTATTTGTGGTGGAATAGAAACAGGGGGTATAAATATTTGAGGATCTTCTATAGTAGTGAGATAGAATTCTTCTGAGAAATATAGAGGTGTTTTTCCTTTTTCAGTGGGTTTTAGAGTGATGAGGATGACTAGTTTTTATGTTTTGAGAATTTGTGCAAGTGGTATTTTTGAATCAGAGGGTACAAAGATTAAACTCATATATGAAATGACATCTCGTTGAAGCTCATTAGATATCAATATTCCAGATATATGATTATGATAGAACTTTTAGGCTCATTTTCCATCAGCACAATGGAGATTGATTATCTAGGAGGAAGTATAGTCTGATTGAGAGCGGTGCTACTCATTTAAGCTCTGTTCTTATTTTTCTCTCAACTTCCTCAACCTTCTTCATTGACACTACACTACCTTTATATTGCTTCAAAAACTTTTGCCCATTGGAGGTAGTTGGCTATCTATTAATGTTGAAGACTATTCTGATTTCTCCCATTATCTTCTTGAGAAACTCACTTGTAGCTGGAAAGCCTACAACGTTGTTCTTGAGGAAGGTGCCTTTCTGATTTTAGCAAAACCCGGATGAAGACTTTTCTGGTTAACTGACTCATTTATTATTATGGAAAGATGCCCATTAAGCCTGAAGGGATGTAGCCTCTAAAAGTTGCAAGCTTTATCAAAATGTAGACTACTTTCTTTTGAATTTCTTTCCATCTTTAGCTAATCTCAAATTGTTCAGTTTGCTTTATAAAATTTGGTTTGAATGAGATTTCGACCGAAGAGTGCAATTAGCAATGTCTGGCATAGATGGCTTCTACTCTTCATAATATGTCATAATTTATCTGAGGACTTTGTCTCTTGAATTTATCTTTTGTAAGTAATAAACAAAGTGGCTCTGAGTAGATCTATAAAGGACAACTTCATCTTTTTAATTCTGTCAGAGACCATTGTAGCAGTTTTCTTTGTCTTTGGATTTGTCTATTATGAGTAATAGATGAATTGTACAAGTGTAGACGAAGTTTCGCTTCTTCGTTATTCATCAGACGATGTTTTCTTAACAAACGAAGTTTCCTTCATCAGGTGAGGTGGCTTTGTCTGTTGCTTTGTCTGTTATAAGTGGCAGACGATCTTTGTGGCATAGACAAAGCTTCTTCACATTAGACAAAGTATCCTTCACCAAACGAAGTCTTCTTTTCATCAGCCAAAGTGCCTTTGTTTATTGTAAGTACTAGATGATTCTTCTTGATAGACAAGGCTTCTTTATAATAGACAAAATATACTTTGTCTGATGTTTGTCTGTTGAGATCAGTAGACAAATTTGTAGCCCGTAGACAAAGTCTTCCAAATGGTTTGTCTATTGGTTTATCTATCATAAGTGATAGACAAAGTTGTGGCAAGGAAACAAATCCTCCTTTCAGTTGTTCATATGATTGGTTGCCTATTGGAAGTAATAGATTGAGGCATAAACGACCTGCTTCTTTAGTGGTTGTCTGATGGTCTGATTGTTGTTAGTGATAGATAACCTTTTGTAGATGAAGACGGTAGACAAAGTTTTCTTCTATAACTGCTATGCCACTTCTTCTTTATCTTCTACATTTTCTGCAAAGATTTCAGACAAGTTCCTTGGCCTCTTAAGTTTCAGATGAGCTTTATGTGATAGACAAATGCTTAAGTAATTTTGACTCTATCTTGGCTTCCACATTTGTTTGATTTCAGCTCCATTTCATTTTTGCTAGTGCAAATTAAATTCATCTTTGTGTTGTGGGTAAGTGCTGATTATAATCAATTTTTCTAACTTGTCCGTGGAACAATTTATCTGAATCTTCTTAAAGCAGATGTTATTTAACAGTGACTTTATCTGTAGACAATTTTCTTGATCACTCATCGAGGCTTGAGCTCCATGACTACAGATTTTCTTGATGGCTTCTTTTCAAAGTTTTAATGTCATTCTTTCTAATCATACTTGTCTTCTTTCATTCTATGGATTGTGTTTACTAATGCATTCGCTGTGTACATTGTTCACTATATTCAAATTGATTCCCTATATGTATAGACCTATTTCTGAAATACTTGGGAACACAATTGTTAGTACTACACATGTTCACTCATATGTTGTTGCTCATCATCAAAACTTGGTTATTTGCTATATGCACTATTTAGTTCAACATTCTCCCCCTTTTTGATGATGACAAAACATTTAAGTGAAATACCTTTGAGAGAGAGCAAAGCTATAAATGCATAAGAATTTTATGCACAAATAACTATATTAGGGCTCCCTCTAAATTAGTACTCAATTTGCTTATTTAAGTTCTCTTATTTTTTTTAGATTTTATCTCATATGGCTCAGCTCCCCTTGAGTAGATACCATCATTAGATTGGCTAATGTGGCTCAGCTCTCCCTGAGTTACCATCGTTAAATTTTATTCTTATATGGTCCTATTTTCAATCCATCATTAAACTTTACTCCTGTATGGTCCTATTTTCATTCATGTTTTCACTCATTACATATATTTCTCCCCCTTTTTGTCATAATTAAAAATACATAATCTTTCAATGTTCAAGCTATAGCCAAAAATTACATCCAAGTTATAAATTATATCTGAGAATGTATACTTCATTGATGTGTAAAGTAAATGTACAAGATATAAGCAGAATCAAGGTATAATACAATTAACAGTTTAAACATTCTTTTTAGGTTGTTCCTTGACAATCATAAGTTGAAGTCAAGACTTTATGATGATATAAGTAGAATCTTTGTTTTGCGGGCTAGTGTTGATTATAAGCAATTTTTTTGACTTGTCCATGGAATGATTTATCTGAATCTTCTTAAGGCAGATGCTATCTAACACTGACTTTATCTGTAGATAATTTGCTTGATCACTCATCAAGGCTTAAGCTCCATGGCTATAGATTTCCTTGATGGCTTTTTTCAAAGTTTTAGTGTCATTCTTTTTTATCATACTTGTCTTCTTTTGGGTAGTGGATTGTGCTTGCTGATGCATTCGCTGTGTACGCTGTCCACTATATTCAAATTGCTTCCCTGTATGTATAGACCTGTTGCTGCAACGCTTGGGAACACAATTGTTAGTACCACACATGTTCACTCATATGTTGTTGCTCATCATCAAAACTTGGCTGTTTGCCATATGCACTATTTTGTTCAACAAAAACAAGGCTAGGGTGAATTTTCAAAGTTTTTCATTAAGCATTTGGCCCTATGTTTAGTCTCTCACAATTTCCTTCCTAATTTATCCAATATCTTCTAATTCTTGAATTTCCATTCTATAATCCTTTACAAATATTGGGAACAAGTTTTATTTATACAAATCATCATTCCCAAGGTCTCAAAGACTCACGATGAGGTCAAATCTCATTTTAATCACTTTAGTCTTTTTATAACTAAATTCCCTTCCTAAACCAACTCTTAGCTAAAAGTCATTTTATTCATTCCAAATTCTTTCTTAAATACATCAACCAAGATTCATATGCTTTAAGCTTCATGTTCATGGCTTTAAATCTTCAAATTTATCTTTATTGCAAAAGTTTCTTATATAAGTTTTTTTCTTCACAAATTTAAGGTCGTTTTCATATTAAGTGACATTCCAACTATTCCAACATATCACAACCACCCATCCTCTTACATTACACATGCTTAAATCAAGAAATGGCCTCACAAGTGTGAATAGCCTATTCTATTTAACTAGCTTAAGTTCAAGTACATAGGTTACTCATGGCCTTGTTACAACATACAAGTCTCTATATGACTACATGGGAACTTAGGGTATTACATTTATGAACTTAAACTTTATATAATTAAAAATTTGATTACATAAAGTCTCAAGAATTAATTAGATGTAACAAAAAATTTATTATAAAAATATTCAAATAATTAATTTTCCATAACAAAAAACTTCACAAAATAATGTGTGAATTTAGCATCTAATAAAATTACTTAGATGCAACAGAATTTTTTGTTGCATAAAGTTGGCTCAAAGATGGTAAGAAATTCAAATTTTGGTTCCATAAAGTGTAGGGAAATTAATTTTATGTAATACAAATTTTGGTTACAAAAAGTGTATTTTGTGACTTTATGTGAGGCAATCTTTGGTGGAGGAAATTTATTTTTTATTGCCCAAGACTTGGCTACATTAAGTGTATTTACACACTTTTAGCAATCACCATTGAAAACAAAAATTTCTTTGTTAGCTAAAACTTTTGGGCAGTGATATTCAGTGAGAAAATATTACTTTCCTTGTAAAAAATAAAATATTTTGCATCCCATTGAATGGTGCTAGTGATGTATTTCAAGCAACAAATCATTTTTTATTGGTAATTATGATCACTAAAAATCACCTCACTTGTTGTGGTAATTGACGCGAATCTAGTGCATTCACCAGAGTACCAACTAGGTGGCTTTATCTCACATGTTAATGCACTAGGCTCCTTGATCTTTCAAACGAGAGCATGCCCCTCTAGCTGAGGGTGGGGATGCCATAGAGACAGGGGTTGATGTCGTTTCCCAAGTTCCTAGGAAATTGTATGAGACAATAGTTGAGCCCTCAGCCCACTACTGACTTCACTTCACTTTGGTCATTGCCAGTGCCTAAAGCACCTATGAGTCCTAATTAGGGGTGTGCATAGGCTGGGTTAGGTTCAAGTTTAAGGTTGCTTAACCCTAACTCTATATGAAAATATGGGTCCAACCTTAACCTCTACTCTACTTTTAAAACCTTTGCCTAACCCTTATCCTAACCCTTTAGGTTTGGTTTGGGTTTGGTTTGGTTTGGGGTTTCTAATACGCACTCAAACATTAATAAGCCCCAAGGTAGGGTGTTACAAAAAGACTAAGATAATTTTACATGTCATATGAAGGAGAAGGAGCTCAGTGAGTTTGACAAGCAGATTTTCATGATAAGCAAATAACTCACCAAAAGCCCATTTCAATCCTTGAAGAGCTTGAGGCCACTTGAGCATTATATTCATGTGTAATGTTATTAGGTGCTTGTAGAATTTTTATTTTTATCTCAACTTCAAGTTTCATGGGACATGAAAATCTCCCATAAATAAAAAAAAGAGTAATAGAAGAGTATTGAAATATGTGCAATTTTGACATATAAATGCTTACATTTAATAGCAACTGGGTTTGGGTACCCGAACCCTGAATCCAAACCAAACCCATCATTCAATCGAGGTTTGGATCGGGCTCTACCTAGTTTGATTTAAAAAAAGAAAAATTCACTACCCAACACTAGTGAAATTCGGGATGGGGGGGGGGGGAGGGGGGGGGGATGATTCGGGCCAAACCCGAGCCCCATGCACACCGCTAGTTTGGGGGGATTCAAGCTAAACCCCATGCACACCTCTAGTTCGGCGGGATTCAGGTTAAACCCAAGCCCCATGCACACCCCTGGTCCTAATCCATCCATTGAAGTTTGGCTTGCTAATTTCCTGAAGTTGGAAAGAGAGTGGCTTGCCAATTTCTTGAAGTTGCAGAGAGAGAGAGCCAACCACAAAATATCTAAAATATGGAATGTTATATGTACTGAGGGTTGAAATCCTCAACAAGGAGGGGTCCGTTCGCTAGTTGTCTTCTGCCTTGGCCAGTGCTAGGAATGAGTTAGACAAAGTCTGCTTAGAACTCCGCTCTATTTAAGAAGATTTGCCTTTTGTTTTTTTTTCTTCTTCTTTTTTATCGGTAAAAGCGGAAGCCTATAATTTGATAAGAGGCCGTTGATGAGTATATTGCTTTTGTGCACCTGCATGTGGAGGTGTTCAAGATCTTCAAGAAAGAGATGGCTGGAGCCTCCTTTACATACATTGAATCTACTCGAAAAGCAGTGACTCGAGTTACCGAGTATACCTGAAAGCCTGCTTCTACCACGTTCAATTCTCATGGCCCGGCGCTTAGCGCCTGAATCTTTCACACGTATGTAAGGTAAAATATTGAGGTATATTGCAAATTTCCTTTAAAAAATTATAAAGCTATATGAGTGGTGAGGTGACTAATATATATTTGATTTGGACCTAATATCCATGGATATTCAAGTTATAGGGTTTAACCTATCATATCAAAAGTTAATTATGCGAATTTATAATAATGCAAATTTAAAAGGTTGAATTTGTTGAAAAACACTCCTGCATATGTAAAGTTGCTTTCGCAAAGAAAATTCTAGAAGTGGAAGTCACTGATGAGGTTTCGGAACCCTTCACAAAATCAGTGCCGCGTCCTAAAAGGCTAACCTCACAAGCTCCGGTGGAGAAAAAGTTCACATTGCACTCGGTCTTGCCCCAACGTTTTTGATGTTTTAGTTGGTAAGAATAATGGGTGCGCTTCTACCTCTCTCAACAGCACATTTAGTGACAGTTGAGAGAATAATGGTCAAGATTACTCAATTAAAGGCAACCTTCATTTAGTTATCCTCGAGACTCATTATTCAACGGTCAAGATTAATTAATTAAAGAAAATTTTCATTTAGTGATCCTTGAGGCCCATTATTCAACGGTCAAGATTACTCAATTAAATACAACCTTCATTCAGTGATCCTTGAGGCCCTTTCTTCCAGGGTAAAGAATACTCATTTAAATACAACTTTCGGCCGCTATACCAAACCACTTATCCCTTACAAAGAGCGTATCATGTGGAAAATCCTTAAAAGGCTTAAAGGCGTGCTAAGTGAATAACAAAGGGTGGGCAGCAGAGACGTCCCATCCACGGGGACAGTCCAATTCTCTCCATCTCTCCACCTTGAAATGAGAATGCCTTGTTTGTAGGTCACATAATTATAAGAGATGTCTACGTTTAAAGAAGCTGGGGGTGGGGTAGTCACGGTCGGTTAAGATATATTCTAATGTGGAAAGAAGTGGGGTGAGCGATTAAACGGGTGGGGTGCCATTAAACGGCGCACATGGGCATGGGTCTGACGCGGAGGGACATCCCAACAGCATCACATGGGGATGGGGACCCGTACCCGTCAATGAATCTCAGCACATGCCCATCCCGCGGTTGACTAGTCCAAACCACCGGCTTTCATCTGCAACGGGTACCCTCTAGTACGCCATCTTCATCCAACGGCCAGTTCATTACCATTTGGACAATGTAAAAATCCTGAATTTAGGTTTATGGGAACTGTTTTTATCAATGCATTTGCTATTGGATGCTCCAAATCCATCAGTATAGCCCACCAATTAAAGAATGGTTAAGTGGCAATGGAACTTGCACCCCATTTTCTAGGCTATTATTTGGATTTGAGTGGAAGGAGTAGCAAAGTGATTAGTATGATGGAATTTATGAATTATTTATGCATGGGCATTCATTTCATGAGTTTGAAACATTGTTATTAAAATAGGACCCATCCAGCTGTTGGAACTAGACATTTAGAGATAAATTTATTTTTACACAAAATTCTTAAATATTTATGAAAAACACTTATGTCTTATCAAAATATTTTGTAAAAAGTCAAAATGATTAATTTCTAGTTATTTCATTCTATAAGGTTTAGAATGCTTTTCTAAAATTATAGACATTGGTTTATTATTTTGAAATTAATGGCTTTTACCAATTTTTAAAATATTTTAATAAAATATAAATATTTTAAAAAGAAAATTAGTTATTTTACCCTCATACGCTATATGCTCATGCCTCATGGCCATGAGAGTTTACCTACCTAAATTATAACTCCTTCTTTCTTATTTTCATCAGTTACAAGATACAAGCCTAATGTGATGAGTGAAATTTCACTCAAATGCTCACATGATGAGTATATAACTGTTAGGGAACTCTAACATGAGCTGGCCATGCACCATGTCAGACCCTCATACTGATAGGAATGCCCATTAGGCAATCCTGAGAACATAGGACTACATAAGGCGTGTTCTCCTAGAGTTCTCCTCCTTGAATGAGATCACATCTCTCTTGCATACAAAGCTATGTACACATCCCTACTGTTGCCCTCACTCAAATATAAAAGGACTAGGTATGCACCCCTCAAAATTACAAGCTCTAGGTGCTATCTATACCTTCTAAAAAGAGTCATTTGCTAACTTGAGCATCAGAGTGTTTATGCTGGGAACACCCTCGACGTCCTTTGACTTTTGTTCTGTCTTGCAAGATTCTCGGCGATATTCATTCAAGAACCACACCAACATTCAATTTGGGGACAATCCAAATGTTGGCACCATCTGTGAGAATGTTTTGAAATGCCTGAAGATGTCAGAAGAAGCTCAAGGCAATGCGAATATTTCCCCATTCTCCGTTGCGGCCAATAATGCGTGATCCATAACAAACTAAAACGGTGCCAACATTTCACCTAGAGATTTGTTGAGTCAACCTGAACAAACAAATCAATAGATGATACGAGAGATGATGTAACAAATGATGTAACAGTTCATATAGCAACAAGGCAATCCCATAGGCGGTACCCCTGCTAGGAATGATCTTGCGAGAGCCTCACTTCCACCTCCCCCCCATCAAACAGATCCGGACCCCAACTCGCCATCCTAGTTTTTGGACCGCAACTTGTCGGTCTCCCACCTAGAGTGCAACCTGTGGTTCCAAAGATTGCTCATGCTCTAGAAAGACTAGTAGGATAGAAAGCAGTTGGCCCTGTGGATGGAGCCGCTAACACTATCCTAGAACAAGCCTAAAGATAGGACATATATATCCAAGAGAGGGAAGCGTCATCTTGTCCATAAACAAAGAAGCTTCCCAAGGATAACGTTACAAGGTATGAAAGGCAGAACACTCGGTGGCATACTGAAAGGCAAAACACTACAAAATGTTCCTCATTTATGCAAGATATCCGAGAGGAACCAATTGTTAAGTCTAACCCCTCTACTAAGCTTGATTTTGATAATAAATGTAATTAAATAACTAAGTTTTGATGATGAACAAATAAACGAGTGAAGAATTAAGATATAACAAGTTACTTTCCAAGTGATGTAACATTTATATATAAAAATAAATTAAGGAGAGTAATAGTAAGCAATAAACAACGTTAATTGAAAGCTTATCATATTAAGCTTTCAAAAGAAGATAATTTAGAAAGAATGCTTAAGTAAAAATCACTCATAAGCAATTCAAAAATATTCAGAAGTACTTCAGAGACAAATTAGAATCCTTTCAGAGCTAAGGCGTGAAGTTTAGAAGTATTTAGAACCTCTTCATAAACAAGTTAGAACCTTTTTCAGAAACAAAGCACAATCCTCAGAATTAACTCCAAAGCAGTCTCACACTTCAGAAGTAGTTTAAAAGCATTCCTTAGTCTCCAGAAACATGTCAGAAGTAAAACAATCTACTTCAGAGAAAACTTCTATACTCAGAAGTTCGTCAGAAGAACTTTAGAAATATTCCAAGGCTTAGAGATGCTTCAAAAGTCAAATAATTGTGATACAGAATAAGTTTAGAAGAAATATTCACACTCAGAACTTTATCAGAAGTAATACTGAATATTGACTTTGCAATTAGAAGAACTTTTGAAATACTTCCAAGTCTTAGAGATGTCTCAGAAGATCGATAATACTGATACAGATTAAACTCAGAAGAAATTTCTGAACTCAAAACATTATCAGAAGATTTTTAGAAGTAATAAAAAAATGTCATCAAAAGTAACTTCAAAAAGCCAAGACTCAAGAAGAGTATCAGAGGTTGAATTCAACTGTTAGAAGATCTTTAGAAGCCAAAATATGACCATTAACCGCATTTAAAACCTAGAATTAATTCAAAAATTCTGAAGAAGTGCTTCAGAAACTTTGACAAAAGGCAAATCTAACAATAACTAATAATAAGATGTAACTCCCCGCCCTTATGTGGTAGTTACTACATTTTACACTACAAATACACATGATCATACCATAATTTTTCCACTTCCAGGGTGCAGTTGCCCTAATACCATTTTCTAGTTTACCTAATTTTTATTAAAAATCAGACAAAGTCTCCCTTGAAAATAAGGTTGTCCACCTAGGTACAAAAATTTATCACATATTAAGTTACATTTTCTCCATTATAATTCATAAAAGTAAGAAATTACACACTCCGATATTCCTCTATTCATCTACACAACATCCCTATAACTCCATAGGCTCCCCCAGGATTGCAGCTGCATCATGATGGCAATGAATGTGCTCCTCCACCATACAACTTCCAACTACAAACTTACAATTATATAATGACATGCCCTTACATTACAATCATATGGAATTATCACTCTTTGATACACTTTATACATCATTGGATATATGCTAACACGATTTCAAATATACACACTATGAAAAGTTTCAATTTAATACATTATCAAATATAAATCCTCTGTTGTACTTTCCTTACCAGACTTCTCTTCTC
Source organism: Pouteria campechiana (assembly GCA_036873735.1). Lineage (NCBI taxonomy): Eukaryota > Viridiplantae > Streptophyta > Magnoliopsida > Ericales > Sapotaceae > Pouteria > Pouteria campechiana. The sequence continues at coordinate 23,955 of JAYJMB010007512.1, forward strand.
ATGGTTTGACCTACCAGCTAAAAATATAAATAAAGAGTGAGTCCGGGTAAACTCAGTAAGTAGGTGTTAAATCAAAAAATAATTAACAAAATGAGGGATCCATCCATATCCCAAAAACCAATCCACATGTTTCCATACATATTAACTCATGCCATCCAGGCATGATCACATCCAGGTAATTTGAAAAAAATAAATAAAATTTTGTCATTATATATCTAAACATATGCATAACAAAAACATACTCATGTATAATTTGCATCTTAGGATATTCTCATATCCCCACAATATATATTTGCACTTTCATACATCAAGATAATCATAATAAACACAAGCATGGGATATCCTCTATCCCACTAATCTATATGTTAAACAGAAAATAACATCAATACACAAATCATATAACTTAGGATTTTTAACAATCCCACATAATGGATACAAACTCATTTTTATTTGTTAATCCTAAGATATTCACAATCCCACTTATATACACAATCAATCTTTGTATAATCACAGATAGTTATAACATTACAACGAATATGGGATACCTATCCCGTTGAATCGTTATAACAAAACAGTCATGGAATACTTACTATCCCTTAATAGTCATTACATCCAAAACATACATGCTCATTTACTATCCACATCCATTCAATCATTCATGCAAGCATAAAAGTACACCTACTTACCTTATAATGATCTACTTCATAATCCACATCTTTTCAAACTCGACTTGTTGCTTCCAAGCCAGAAAATCCTACACATATCACATGAATCCAATATCTTACTTATATATACATATACATAAATAATTATCATTAATATAATGAAGCATAATGACAAGATTTTTTAATATAATGCATCTGATTGCATTTTACATAATGCTATTTTTGCCCTACTAGACCCAGTTATAATAAATTATCCATAACTTTTTCATATTAATTCTACATTTAGTGATTTTTCTCTCTTGTTTATTTAATATCAAGGCTTACAATTTTTATGTTGGACATTTTTTTGAATTCAGCCTCTAAATTGGGTTGTTGGGCCCCACAAGTGACACTTTTTGTAGTGAATCATTTTCTAGGAATAATTTTAGTATAATTGCGCATAAATATTTCATTTGAATTCCAAATTAAGTAATTATTATGTAATTTTGTAGATGATTTTAATTTCTACAACTTCGATGTTTACCATATTTATTAATTCGGCTCATAATGGGAGTTGTGGGCCTCACAACATAATGCTTATTGATTTAGGGACTGTTACACTATTTTAGCTATAACTCTCTCACATAAACTTAGAATTTAATGGTTCTTATCTTGTTAGAAAGATAATGTCAATATATAAACTTTTATATTGAACACTTTTCTAAAATCAAACAATTTATTGGTCAAATTGGTATGCCATCAACACTATGCGCAATTTCAAGATGGACACTCTAGCAGTAGCGAATTTTAGGGTATTTATTTTCTAAATTTTTTTGGACATGTTCATGTTGGAATATTTCCACCAAAATTTGCATATTTGTCATTCATCATAAATCAATTCATTTGATAAGGTTGTAATCAAGCTTAAGATGACTACTTAATAAGGCATTTTAGTGCAATACACAATTTATTTCATACCTTGCTGTGCACCTTAATCATTTCAAATCTGTTTGAGGTAATTAGCTATCATATTAATACCCTAACTAAACCATGATTAACCCTTTATAATTAGGCTTAATTACCTAGCTTAAATCTTAAGAATTTCAGCCTCAATAGTTAGTGGCAGTAGGGTATTTCCATTGAATTTCAATGTTTTTCAGCATGGTGTAATCCATTCCATTATATCTAATCCTTGTTTCCACCTAATTAAATATTAATCATACCATAATAACATCAATCAAAACCCCTTAATTATGCTAACCAATATTCCAACAAACCTTAATTACCTAGAACCCTAGATTAATCTATAACAAAAAAATTCATCAAGATCTTCATGAATTCATTCCATAAACATGATTAGCAACTTGGACTAGCAACTTTCATACCTGAAAATTATGATTTCCCTGGTATGTCCCACCTATAGGGATTAATTCTTCACTTGTACTAGTTGTCCCACCTTATTTCCAAGAGAAAATCATGGCCGTCTGTTGCAAATCACACTCACCTATGTTTACTTCCACTTCCCTTAAGCATACAAGCTGAAAAGTGGATTTTTGGAAGATGGGGAAGCTCCAACATGAGCAAGGGAGGGCTGCACATATGAATGAAGTGGGATGTTGCATCTTCTTTATTTGATAATTTTGCATAGTAGTTTGCTGCCCTATCACGCTCCATACACATGCGCCTCTCTTAACTTTTTCAAACTTGCTTTAATCTCATCCTTAATATGTATACCCATATTAATTTCCAATAATTTAATTTATTTTTCTTAATTAAAATTGATTTAAACTAACATTTTTTAGAATTTGCCAACAGACTTAGTATTTCACCCTTCTACGTGCATTTTCAATTTTCCTTCACTTGTTAATCATTGATTAACATATATCCTCATCATACGCATTTTTTATTTTCCTTCACATTTTCTTTTTCACTTAAATCATTTATTTAATATACTTTAATGTACCCCAAATCTCATCCTCATGTTTATATTAATAATCTACTCAATTTCATAACTTTTTCATTATAATTTTCTCAAAAATTTAATTATATTTCAATATACTCCTTACCAAACCAACAAAATCAAAATTTTTGCACCTAAACTTTTTAGGGCCTTACATTCCACCCTCATTATAAAAAATTTCATCCTTGAAACTTTAAATATTAGTCCACAAGTCACAATGTCAAATCATATCTCTTATTCGCCACACTACGTTTCCACTATGCACTCTAATATTTAAAGCAACCAAAGCATATCCATTCTAATCCTCATTATTTCACTTTTTAATACTGATAACATATATGTAACTTGCATCAATACATTCAAATGAATATGCTATACTAACAAGATATTTTACAACCAATGGCAATACCATAGCATACTATCATATTTAATGGGTCTTACATAGTCAGACTCAATGAATATACATGCAACTGGCCAGCTCTGAGCCACACACATATAATGCATGATATACCACATATATGTTGCATCCATACATGCTGCCACACTAGCACTCACTATCAAGTGCATTGCTTATATATGTTATACATATCATACAAGCATATCTCAAGCATACTATGTCCATCATAATCAAGCAATCCTATCCCATTTGCAACCAAATGGTACCATGCATGGGAGGCTATTAGTCTGGGTGGACTCAGCCACTAATCAATCATATGAAGCCATATCAAGTAGACAATGCCATAGCCAAGTGGAAAATCATCATCATCATCTTAATTTTATTACAAATTTGTATAATAGTTCATTTTTTAACCTATCATTTTCCTCTCCCCATTCATACATGATTAGTGAATTTCTGCAGCTCCCAGTCACAAATGTTGCCAAACTCATGGCGGTAATACTGATGCCATCTATGACATCTACCCCGCACTACAATATAGGGATGTCAAACTCACTACTTACATCAATGTGGAGACTTAAATATAGCCTTTAACTTTTAATGATACATACTATAGAGTCTCAATCTTATACAATTATCATGCTTCATCATACATATCATATTTATTTATTTATTTATTTTAGTCAATTCTTACATCATCAAACCAATGCCACCATACTGCCACCCTGGCAGTTATCACTCGAAGGGTGTCATTCTTCAATTGGTTAGGGTTGGTGGCACCCCTGCCAATCTATTAACTGGCTAATACATAAGTCTCATAATAAATAATCAATATGGCCAGGATAATCTATCCACCAGTCAACCCATGAATCTCATAACCAAGGATAAAGGAAGCCGTCCCAGTAGGCACTTAAACCTTAATGCACATATAGAATAAACCTCAGAGGCTTTACCACCCCCCTCCATCAGGCCTCCATCACCCCACCATTGGGGCTTCAGCTCCCGTCAGCTGGGGCTTATCTACCTCGAGATATCATACAATGCATTACCAATCACACATATTTAAATTCATAGGTACCAAGTATATGACTCACAAACATCATGTCCATATACCATCATGCCTACCACAGGCACCACATTCATAGCATGCATTGCTATTCAAGCACATGCATTAGACACACCATGCATACCACACTCCATTCCAAGGATCCAAATACACATGATCATACCATGATTTTTCCACTTCCAGGGTGGGGTTACTTTGCTATCATTTTCTAGTTGACCTAATTTTTATTAAAAATTGGACAGAGTCTCCCTTGAAAATATGGTTGTCCACCTAGGTATAAGCATTCATCACATATTAGGATACATTTTCTCCATTATAATTCATAAAAATAAAAAATAACACACTCCAATATTCCTCCATTCATCTACACAACATCTCTATAACTCCACAGGCTCCCCTAGGACCGTGGCCACATCACGATGGAAATGAATGTGCTCCTCCACCATACAACTTTTAATGACACACTTACAATTATATAATGACATGCCCTTATATTACATTTATATACAATTATCACTCTTTGATACATTTTAAACATCATTGGATATATGCTAACACGATTTTAAATATACACACAATAAAAACTTTTAATTTAATAACCTATCCTACTAAGCTATATCTAATATTTCTATCACCATATTGTGTATCTCATCAAGGCATTCTCCATTTCAGCTATTGTATAGCCATAAGTAGTGGGGAGCACAACCCACGATAGAATGATTCTAAAAATGATGGAACGGGCGGAGTCAAATAGGTGCAACATAAGCATTCTATTATCAAATATAAATCCTCTATTGTAATTTCCTTACCAGACTTCTCTTCTCATGGCTCGACCTGCCAGCTAAAAATACAAATAAAGAGTGAGTCCAAGCAAACTCAGTAAGTAGGTGTTAAATCAAAAAATAATTAACAAAATAAGGGATCCATCTGTATCCCAAGAACCAATCCACATGTTTCCATACATGTCAACTCATGCCATCCAAGCATCATCACATCCAAGTAATTTAAAAAAAATAAATAAAATCTCATCATTACACATCCAAACATATGCATAACATAACCATACTCATGTACAATCCGCATCTCAGGATATTCTTATATCCCTACATTATATATTCACATTTCCATACATCAAGATAATCATAATAAACAAGCACAGGATATCCTCTATCGCACTAATCTATACATTAAACAGGAAATAACATCAATACACAAATCATGTAACTTGGGATTTTTACCAATCCCACATCCTGGATACAAACTCATTTTTATTTGTTAATCCTGAGATATTCACAATCCCACTCATATACATAATCAATCTTTGTATAATCACAAATAGTTATGACACTAGAACGAATATGGGATACCTATCGCATTGAATCATTATAACAAAATAGTCATGAAATACTTATTATTCCTTAATAGTTATTACATCTAAAACATACATGTCCATTTAGCATAGTGGGATAGATAATATCCCCGTCCATTCAATCATTCATGCAAGCATACAAGTACACCTACTTAATTTATAATGATCTACTTGATAATCCACATCTTTTCAAACTCGACTTATCGCCCCCATGCCGGAAAATCCTACACATATCACATGAATACCATTTCTTATTTATATATACATATACATAAATAGTTCTCATTAATATAATGAAGCATAATGACCAAATTTTTCAGTCTAATGCATCTCATTGCATTTTACACAATTCTATTTTTTCCCTACTAGACCCAGTTTAGTAAATTATCCATAACTTTCTTATATTAATTCTAAATTTAGTTATTTTTCTCTCTTAAATCTTTTATATTGAAACTTTTCTAATTTAGCCTATAAATTGGGTCGTTGGGCCCCACAAGTAACAACTTTTGCAAGGAATCATTTTCTAAGAACAGTTTTAGTAATTTGGGCATAAATATTTCATATGAATTCCAAATTAAGTAATTATTATGTAATTTTGTATATAAGTTTTTTTTTCTAACCTTTATGTTGATAAAATTTATTAATTCATCTCAATATGCGAGTCATGGGCCCCATAAGGTAATGCTCATTAATTTGGAGACTGTTATACTGTTTTAGCTATAAATTTCTCATATAAACTCACAATTTAATGATTATTATCTTCTTAGAAAGATAATTTCAAGATATAAAATGTTTATGTTGAACACCTTTCTAAAATCAAACAATTTATGGGCCAAAATTGGGATGCCATCAGCACTATGTACAATTTCATGATGGACACTCTAGCAGCAACGAATTTCAGGGATTTACTTTCTAAATTTTTTTGGACATGTTAATGTTGGAATATTTTCACAAAAATTGGCAGATTTGTCATTCATCATATAGAAAATGATTTCATATTTTTATGTTCAGAAAATAAATTAATTTGGTAATTTTTTAATCAAGCTCAAGATGGCTACTTAATAAGGCGTTTTAATGCAATACATGTTCTATTTCATACTTTGCTGTCTACCTTAATCATTTCCAATCTGTTTGAGGTAATTAGATATCATATTAATACCCTAACTAAACCATGATTAACCCTCTATAATTAGGATTAATCACCTAGCTTAAATCTTAAGAATTTCAGCCCCAATAGTTAGTGGTAATAGGGCATTTCCATTGAATTTCAATTTTTTTCAACATGGTGTAATCCATTCCATTATATCTAATCCTTGTTTTCACTTAATTTAGTATTAATCATATCATAATAACATCAATCACAACCCTTTAATTATGCTAACCAATATTCCAGCAAACCCTAATTACCTAGGATCCTTGATTAATCTATAACAAAAAAATTCATTAAGATCTTCATGAATTCATTCCATAAACATAACTAGCAACTTGGATTAGCACCTTCCATACTTGAAAATTATGATTTCCCTATTGGGTCCCACCTCTAGGGATTAATTCTTCCTTTGTGCTAGTTGTCCCACCTTACTTTCAAGAGAAGATCATGGTCATCTGTTGTAAATCACACCCACCTGCATTTGCTTCCACTTCCCTTAAGCGTACAAGCTGAAAAGTGGATTTGTGGAAGATGGGGAAAGCTCCAACATGAGCAAAGGAGGGGCTATATGAGAACAAGGATGAAGTGGGATGTTGCATCTCCTTTATTTGATAATTTTCTATAATAATTTGCTGCCCTATCACACTCCATACACATACGCCTCTCTTGACTTTTTCAAACTTGCTTTAATCTCATCCTTAAACATGTATGGGCTGATCGCTTTATAAATCATATACCCAAATTAATTTCTCATTCATTAAATCTGACATTTTCCATAATTTAATTTATTTTCTTAATTAAAATTGATTTAAACTAAAAAATTTTAAAATTTACCGACATACTCAGTATTTCACCCTTCTACATGCATCTTCGATTTTCCTTCACTTTTTAACCATTGATTAACATGTATCCTCATCATACTCGCATTAATATGGATATTCCATCCATTTCTATAATTTTTTCATATAACAAATCTATCTTTTTCTGTATTTACACCTTCGGCGTTCCACTGATGTAAATTCATTTTTTTACTGAAATCATTTATTTAATATAATTTAATGTACCCCAAACCTCATCCTCATGTTTATATTAATAATCCACTCAATTTCATAACTTTTTCATAATAATTTTTTAAAAAATTTAATTATATTCTAATATACTCCTTGCCAAACTAGCAAAATCAAAATTTATGTACTTGAAATTTTCAGGGCCTTACATAAGACAACGTCAGAATTTTCGAAGACTTATCTTAAAAGTTTTAAAGCTAAACAACATATAAAAAGTTGTACCAAATCTACCAAATGCTTGAAAAATTGTAAAAAGTTGCAATGGTTATAATCTTCTTCACAGCTTATAAAAGGATGATTAAAGCAACACACAAAACAACATAGAAATAGAGGAAAAGAGAAATTTATGACTCAAGCATTTACAAGAGCATTCAACATCTTCTTCATCTCCAACTTCTTCAACATTATCAAAGCATTCAAAGCCAGATCTGCTTCACTTTCAAAGAGTTTGATACATATGTTCTTATTGCTTACTTTATTCATTTATTTAAGCTTTTAATTTCTGTACAAATCTGCCTAAGTAAGAGGTACTAATCTATACATTTATTTTTAGTATCTATTAAAGAAAGCAGGGTGCTTGCTATTTATGTATTGAGAAAACCAAGTAGAAGGACTTGCTGAAATATGAGTTAGTTGGTGAACTCTGAAAATTGGTGAGTTGTTGATGAGCTTGAAAATTCAATGTGTATTTGATAAGGTTGATCAAAAGTTAGTGGAATCTGAGATTAGTAGAAGAGGCTGGCTCAGAGATGTGGAGTAGGACCCAGGAAGTGCCAAACCACCATAAAATCTTGTGCACTTATGCTGTGAAATTTACTTCTACTTATTTTAAGCACACCTCTCAAGTCATTGGCCAAAATTTTTGAAAGCTCAATTCATACCCCTCAGCCCCCTCTTGAGCCACCATTTTGCAAGGAACCAACACCAATCCCGAAAGAATTCAGGATGTCATCCCTGGAAGCTTATAGTGGTACCATAGATCCAGACGACCACCTTGCCAGGTATGATGGACAGATGGACTTAGTAGTCGTCTCTAATGCCATTAAGTATCATGTCTTCCCGCCAACACTTAAAGGAGTGGCACTATCATGATACCAAACCTTGGGGCCATAGTCTATTAGCTCTTTCGATGATCTGGAGGAGCGCTTTCAGAAGTGTTTCATAAGACAGTGAAGGCAAAAAAGAACGATGGAATCATTGATGTTGGTAAGGAAAAATGAAAATGAGACCCGTTGTCAGTATGTCAATACATTCAATCGTCATTTGCTAGATGTAGAGAAATTGGATCACAATGTTGCTACAGCAAAACTCCAAAGTGGGATAATAGATGCAAAAGATACCAATTGCGTCTATAGGCCACAAAAGTTTACTCAGAACTCTTGGAAGCCATAAACCGACATATAGATGCAGGTGAAAGCACCAGAGAAGAGATCCTTAGAAGAAAATGGATCTGCTCTCCCCCACAGCGTGGAGACAGATGGAGCTGCTCTCCCCCATAGCGTGGAGACAGAAGGAGCTACTCTCCCCCATAGTAAGGAAACAGAGGGAGCTGCTCTCCCCCATAGCGTGGAAACAGAAGGAGTCGCTCTCCCCCACAACATGGAAATAGAAGGAGTCGCTCTCCCCCACAATGTAGAGATGGAAGTTATAAGAGGGTGATCAACAGATCTGCCAAGAGCAAACCATCTGGAAGAGAAAGAGGTATGCCTAATTACCCCCTTTTAAATTATTTCATAACTCATGTGCTCCATGAGATCCATAGACAAGGGTATTAGGTCCCTGATCCACCCAAGATCAGACACAAAAGTAACCTTGATCCTATGAAGTACTACCTCTTCCATAAAGATGTTGGCCACGATATAGAAGAATGCTGCATCTTAAAAGAAGAAATCAAAAAGCTCATAAAGAGGGGCAAGCTACTTCAATTTGTAGCAAATAACTCTTGAATAGCAACAGTTAGAAGGGAAGATAATGTCCAAAAAGAAAGAACACCAGAGAGAAGAAATAGAGATGCTATAGTAGAAGCAAACTAGCCCACAACAAGAATCATTAACATCATTATTGGTGGTCCCACAGGAAGATCACAAGCGTAACCTGAGCAAGTGAACATGGAAGAGCAAAGCTCCAAGCGAAAAAGGGAAAAAGAAGACTTCCCTATCATCTTCTCAGAAGAGGATATACCTAGAGGAGTAGATCACCAGAATGATGCCATGGTGATTTCTGCAGTAATATCAAAGTTCTAAGTAAAATGGATCAGGTGGATAGTAGCTCATTTGAAAACATCCTTTATTATCACTACTTCAAGAAGATGAAAATATCTAGAACGACACTCCAACCTCCTGAAGGATGACTGACAGATTTCACTAGAGATCATGCATTCACAAAAGGGATCAACACCCTTCCCTTTACATTGGGGGATGATCCCAAAAAGACCACAACAAATCTGGACTTTCTAGTAGTATATGTACCATCAACCTACAAACCATTTTCGGGCACCCTAGCCTCAATAAAATGAGAGTAGTTATGTCCACATACCACCTTGACATCAAATTCCCTGTGGGAAGGTGGAGTAGGCATTGCCAAAGTGGACCAAAAATTGCCCAAGCATGCTACAAAGTATCGATGAAAGAAAATGTGTCAAAGAGCATGTAGATAGATAACACGAATGCCAGATATGAGTAGAAGATCACTCGAAGCAAATTGATAGAGCCTTTGGATATGGTTCCACTAATCTCAGGCTCCGTAGATAAGACTATTCAAATCAGCTTTGCTGACATGCCATTACAGTAAGAATTAATTGGCCTACTAAAGAAGAATACTAATGTCTTCGCTTGGGAACCCTTTGACAAACCAAAACTAGATCCGTTGGTTATTTCTCATAAGCTGGCAATTGATAATAGTCACAAACTAGTCAGGTAAAAGAACTGGTTATTCTCATAGGAGAAGAAGGAAGCCATAGCAACAAAGGTGGAAAAGCTTTTAAAGACAGGATTCATTAGACCCGTGAGCTACCTTGAGTGGCTAGCGAGTGTGGTCATTGTGAAAAAAGTGAATGGAAAGTGGTGCATGTATGTAGATTTCACCTTGCTAAATAAAGCTTGCCTAAAAGATTGCTATTCCCTTCCTAACATCGATCAACTGGTGGACTCCACCGCAGGCCACAAGTTACTTATATTCATAAATGCCTTCTCAGGGTACCATCAGATCTGAACGCATGAGCCGGATCAGAAGAAGACAACCTTCAACACTAATGTAGGAACCTTCTATTATAAAGTTATGTCATTTAGGTTTAAGAATGCTAGAGCAACCTACCAAAGAATGGTGAATAGTGTGTTCAAACACCAACTGGGCAGGACTATGGAAGTATACATTGATGACATGGTGATAAAACTTGAGACCCGAGTTAACCACATCCATGACCTAGAAGAGATATTCAAAACTCTCTAGAGCCATAAAATGAAGCTAAAGCCTCAAAAATGCGCTTTTAGGGTAGCATTAGAAAAGTTATTGGGATTCCTAATATCATCAAGAGGCATCGAGACAAATTCCAAAAAGATCAGAGCAATCGGAGATATGACGACACCCCAAAACATTAAGGAGCTTCAATGGTTGGCTAGGAAGCTAGTAGAGCTCAAAAGATTCTTGTCTACATATGTAGAAAGAAGCCTCCAGTTCTTCAAAGCTCTCCGCAAGGAAACAATAACAGATCCGCTTTAACAAAGAAGTTAGCTCAGAGACCCAAAAAGCCGTTGAAGAGCTCAGATTATACCTTGCTACTCTACCCTTGTTGAGTGCCCCAGAAAGGGGAGAGTCCTTATTTCTTTATCTTGCAGCCAGATCCGAGACAATAAGAGTGACCTTATTCAGAGAACAGAATCAATACCAAAAATCAGTATATTATGTCAATTGGATGCTAAGAGGCGCAGAGGCAAGGTACCCCACCATAAAAAAAATCAGTTATGCTCTGATAATTGCAGCGAGGAGACTCAAACCATATTTTCAAGGGCATCCGATCTGAGTATATACAAATCAGCCGCTCAAATAGCTCCTCTAAAAGATGAAACTATGTGGCCACTTTGTAAAATGGTTCATAGAACTCAACAAATTTGATATTGAATTCTTACCTAGAGTGGCTATAAAAGGACAGATCATGGTTGATTTCATCATTGAATGCACTGGCAAAGCGGAAGAGCTGACTTAGAAGAAAACCTCCCTAGTGCTTCTAGATCTGGAATGGACAGCAAGATTCACAACAGATCCATTCACATAGTCCCCACCTCCAACGGATCGGCAAATCAAAAGCACATCCACAAATCCACCATTCGAGCCAACCCCAATGTGGAATCTGAATGTGGACGGCTCGTTGAGTAAAGAGGGCTCCAATGTTGGGCTCGTCCTGCGAAGTTCAGAAGGAAATCGAATTGAATACATTTAACGATTCAACTTCCTTGTTACCAATAATAGAGCCAAATACAAAGCTCTGTTAATAGGGCTTAGGATTGCTCAAAGGCTAAAATTTTACAACTTGGTCATCCACAGTGACTCCCAATTAGTAGCAAAGCAACTATCAAGGGAATATGAAGCCAAATAGCTGCTCCTGAAGCAATACCTGTCAGCCACCAGAGTAATGATGGAGTGGATCTACAAAACAACCATCACACAGATACCAAGGAAAGAAAATGGGCAAGCCTACAAACTATCGAAACTACCCACAACGCCATCCTTCCTTCCACAAAGAATAGTCTTGATGGAATATCTGATGACACCCAACATCCTTGAAATCTAGCAAATGGTGATATAAGAGTAAGAACCTTCTTGGATGGATCCCATCCACGCATATTTGAAAAGAGAAGAAAAATCAGCAGATCAGCCGGAGGCAAGAAAGATGACACAGTTCATGGGCAAATTCATCTACTTGGATGACAAGCTATATAGGAGAGGACACTCACATCCATATCTCCAATGCGTGATAGGAAGAAAAGTAAAAAAAAATCTGAAGCAAATATATGAGGGGGAATGCTTAAACCACATAAGTGCAAAAACCCTTACATTCAAGACAGTAAGGTAGGGATATTGTTGGCCCACAATGGCAACAGACTCAAAAGAATATGTCAAAAAGTACAACAAGTGTCAGAAGCACGCCACCATTCCCCAACTCCTAGCAACTAGGTTTTCAACAATTAGTAGCCCATGGCCATTTTACTAATGGGGGATGGACATCCTTGGTCCCTTCTCACCAGTGGTAGGGAGGAGAAAATACATATTCATCATTGTGGATTATTTCACTAAATGGGTAGAAGCCAAGGCTACCAAATCCATCTTTACAAAGTAAGTACAAAACTTCCTTATGGGAAATATAATGTGACAGTTCTAGGTCCCAAGAATCCTCATCACCGATAATGGAACCGAATTCAAAAGTAAACTATTAAGATATTTTATGCTTCTTATGGGATCCAGCAAAAATTTTCCTCAATAACACACCAGCAGATTAATGGGTTGACAAAAGCCATGAATAAAAGTATTATGACAGGGCTGAGGAAAAAGATGGAAGGATTCGAAAAAACTAATACTAAGAGCTTCCATAACTCTGGGCGTTGAGGACAACATCGAAAAGGTTTATTGGTGAAACACACTTCATGCTAACCTACGGATCTGAGGCAATAATCCCTATAGAACTAAAAATCCCTTCCCCTTGAATAGAAAACTTTAGCCAACAAGTAGACAAGGAAGCATTGAAAACAAACCTGGACCTCTTGGAGGAAGTAAGGATCAATACCCAAGCTAGGATGATAAGGCACCAAGCCCAAATCAGACAATACTACAACCGAAAGGTTAAGACAAGGAGCTTCAAAGAGGGAGACTTGGGCTTATGAGAGGCATCTATCAGCAATCCCACCCACATGAAGGGAAAACTCGCGTGCTCTTGTGACCTACAAAGTTAGAGAGGTTTGGAAAATGGGGCCTATTGTCTGCAAAGCTGAATGGAAGAAATATTCCATGGACTTAGAATATCAAACATTTAAGATGTACCATTAGTAATTTCATTTCTATTTTCTAACTTCATTATACGATAATTAAATAAAGTAAGGAAAAAAATTTTCAGCAAGTATCCAAAAATACTCTCTTAAGAAGCTATATCACTATGTTGTCATGAGTTTTGTATAAGATGCAAAGAGGTACCAGCAAGTTTCCTCAGAAAAGATCAAAAGTTCCGTTCCTATAGAATGGAATCGAAGGGCATGCCTGAACAGGGGCCTCTAAGTCATCCTAGTTCTGAAGAACGAAATCAAAGGGTGCGCCTGAATAGGGTCTGCCAAGCCATTTTGGTTCCACAGAATAGAACTGAAGGGGCCACCAAACCATCCGGGTTCTGCAGAACAGAACCATGGGGGCACCTAAACAGGGGCTGCCAAGTCATCTTAGTTTCGCAGAACAGAACCAAAGGGTGCACCTAAACAGGGGCTACCAAGCCATCTCGGTTCTGCAGAATGGAACTGAAGAATGAGCCAAGCCATCCATATTCTGCCGAATGGAACCAATGGGCGCCCTGAATAGGGGCCAAGCCACCTTGGTTCTGTAAAACGTAATCGAAGGGTGCTCCTAAACAGGGGCTGCCAAGTCATCCCAATTCCATAAAACAAAATCGAAGGATGCACCTGAACAGGGGCTACCAAGCCATCCAGAGTCCACAGAATGGAACCGAAGGGTGCACCTGAACAGGGGCTGCCACATTATCCTGGTTTTGCAAAATGGAATTAAAGGGCATGCCTAAATAGGGGCCTCCAATTCATCTTAATTTAGAAGAACAAAACTAAAGGGCGCACCTGAATAAGGGCCGCCAAGCCATCCGGAGTCTATAGAATGAAACCGAAGGCCACACTTGAATAGGGGCCGTCAAGTCATCCTAGTTTCATAGAATGGAATCAAAGGGCGTGCTTGAATTGTGGTCACCAAGTCATCTCAATTCTACAAAATAAAAAAATCAAAAGATGAGCCTAAATATTGGTCGTCGAGTCATCCTGGTTCTGCTAAATGCCCAACAGGAAGGTACATATTCCAATTTCTTGTGTGGAATCCAAGAATGGGTCTAAGAGAGGCCCTGAAATTCCCAACTCTATGGCATAGAACTGTAGAGCACGCCTAGGAAAAACCCTGCAAACCATCCCCATTTTGTAATACAGGGTTAAAAGGTATGCCAATGCATAAACTAGTTCTGCAAAAACATTTAAAATTAGCTAACAAGTTACTAGTGGTTCCATCAAACTATTCATACAAATAGATTTTTCATGCATATAAAAAGAGCCAGATCAGAAAGAAAATGCATCTTTTCATTCACACAAGTAGACAGTTACAAATCCTCCCCATTTGGTTGAATATCATCTAAATCTATTGTGGAGAATTTCCTAGAAATATTCTTTTTATAAGAATTTAAAGCTTGCCTAAAGTAGTCAGCCACTTGCTGGAGCAACACCTCTTGGCACTCAGGTTCAGCAGCCAACTACTCCAGATGCAGTTGGCGGACCCGAGCGAGTTCCGCAGCTTGTTGCTCCCTTAGCAAATCAACTTCCTGGTGGAAAGTCACCTTCCTTCCTTCCAGATGGCTAATTTTCTAATGCAATGCTTTCTCCCTTCTAGCAGCCTCCACCTCCAACTGTGCCAACTACTCCACCTTAGAATCTACAAAAACTATGGTGGCGTCACGATTAGCCTTTGCCTTAGCAAGAGTTTCCTCCACCTCCTTCCAAGATGCCTCCACAGAATCTCACTTTGCGACCAAATCATTTTCCCTAGCCTTGAGGGTCAAAGCAGTCTCTTTCAGCTCTCAAAAGTAGTTCCGTTCTTCTTCCAACTCTACTTTTAGAGCAGTGAGTTCGGTAAGAGCATGGTCACACCCATTTCAAACTGCTGAAGAAGAACAACTTCTCCACCACCAATCCAGCTCCTCCTCTACCTCCCCAAACTCTCTGAATCAAAACGCAGCCATTCCCAGACACTGGCTAGCTATTGCACACAGTGCCTCATCCTTTTGATGAAATTCTGCCTTGTGATTGAGCTCCATACAACATTCAAGGCAGATTTGACCACCATGTCATACCAAGGCATCTCAAAGGCCCAGAAATGGTTTGCAAAACAAGAAAGCCTGGTCACAAAAACCACCGCCTTATCTAGACACTCCAAGAGGGAAGTAATTGGAGTCGTCTCCCTATCAGCAAAACAGGAAGGAGTGGGAGAGCCAAGAGGAGCCTAGACTAACTGGGGTAGCAACTACACTCGAACGTGCAAAACTAGGGGCAAACATTGGCCTACTTGAACTTAAGGCTTCACCATGGAGGCTTTAGGCTGAAGGAGCCAGGCTATGATTAGAGTATGGATGCTTTTAGGGCACGCGCCAAATGATCAGAGGAAATAAGCATGTAGCAAAGTTAGGGGGAAGAAGTTAGCACATTTGAGAGAGAGAGAGAGAGAGGAAAAGGGAGCATCTGACTAGCAAAAGCATAATTGGGATGAGAGGCAGCAGCAACAGCAGTAATTGAAGAGGACATCTCCACAACCGCCACACTTTCTTGTGGTTCCATGAGTTCCGGCCTCCCTTGGACCTCTTGTGTATCTTCCACGACGGCCTCCCCAGAATTCCTCACTACCACTAACTTTGACTCGCCATTAGAGTTGTATCTATTATTGGCCTAGGGCCAAAGGATACTGGAGAGTTGAGAAGCGAAGCGACAGCGAAAGAGGAAGAGGAAGAGGTGATAGAAGACATAACAGAAGCAACTGAACAAGAGACTACAAATGAAGAATGAATAGCTGATGAGGAGACATAAGAAAGAAGAGCATAGGCAGAAGAATACACTATCCCTCCAAAAAGATTGTTGACATCTCGCCATGAACAAATCTGCTCCCCAATGGTGGCTTCAAAATTGGGAGACAAATGCGAACTCACCTTGTTATCTTAATCGAATCTCGAGGAGGAGCTAGATGTAGAAGTTTGTGAGGCACTTCTACTAGACAAAACATCAATTGGACTGGCTTGTAGAGATTGAGCCTCATTAGCCATTTCTAATTGAGGTTCTAGGACAACGGGCCCCTCCTTTGATGACCCAGGAGAAGAAGAAGAAGGGGCAATGATCAAAATCTTTTGCCTTTGCCTCCTAGCAACTGTCTTAACTTTCAGTCGTAGGAGCGGAGCCAATTTATAGGATGCGGGAGAGCGCACAGTAGTGGGAGCCTCCGCCTAGCGAGGATTGATGCAAATGAAAGGGAAAAGGTTGCGTTCTTGCTCTATCGTAGCACTCAAATAGGGAACAAAACAGCAAAGAAGGAAGAGAATCAGAACTAACAACTTCCTGACCTAGGAAGCCACATGGAAAATTCACCTGGTGATAATGATTAGCAAACAATATAGCATTCATCGATAATCTACCTATGGACATCAACCTATACTTTAGAACATACAAACTGTAATGTTTTAAGGGAGAAAGAAAAGATGGCAGGCGCTCCGGACTAGTTGTCCAGATTACGGGAAAAGGGAAATTCTTTGCGACCTTGACCCAAACCCAATGACTTTTCTATTCATCATTCGGGTTTGTAGTTCGCATAAATAGCTTCCGCTAAGGGGTGTAGGGGCAAGATAGAAATAGTAAGGCGAATGACGAGCTTTACTCAATATTAAAATGACAAAAAACATCGAAAGGGTAAAAATTGAAATCTCCCTAAGATGGTGAATCCTACGGCAAAGTGACAAGATATAGTGCCAACTATTAGGAACCAACTGACCCGAAGAAATTTTGTATCCAAGCAAAAGAGTAGAGATGAAATGGGTTTGATCAAGACAGAAACCAGCCCAGAGAGATCCTAAAGAAATAGGAATCATATTGTTGTGGAAATGCCATGGCAAGATAGTGGGTTCTGGAAACACCCAACTCATACCCTAAGGTAAAGGGTAGAGCCAAAATGCCTTTACAATATCTTCTAATAGACGCAGGTGAGACCTCTCCACAGCTATCAAGAGAACAGATAAACAGAAATGAGAATGAAAGACGAAGATGGGTTACCGGAGGAGAAGAGAGAACAACAGCAGATAAAAGACAGAATGGACAAAGAAGAAACCAAGAACGAAAAATGATTTCCCATATCTGCAGCATCATCTTAAAGACGTCTCTCAACGAAATTATTTAGGATTTCATACAAAATCGAAGAAACGACAGCCTAAAGCCTTGTGAAAACTAGAAATCGGTCATTTTCACGTCCTGTCATATTTAATCACCGTACATATGGGTGAATAGAAGCATCAAAGGGTCATCCGTGTGGATAAAAGCTGCCACAGAATGATTGGCGTCAAAATTCAAAAAATAACGAAAAGCTCACGCAAATGTGCTACAAGATTTTGGATCCACAGAAATGAAACGCTTGAGCGAATTTGATTAGGGGCTATACCCCTGGCGTCCTTGGACTTTTGTTCAGTCTTGCAAGATTTTTCAGCGTTATTTATTCAGGAGCCATGTCAACATTCAATTCGAGGATAATCCAAACAATAATGATTCACTCAAGTATACTAATTAATTACTATTTAAAAAATATTAATCAAAATATAATTATAAATGAAATGTGTAGGTATACTCTTAATGTCCTCTATCAAGATTTGTAGAAGCCGCTAGGATGAATTTTCTGCAACTTTACTCCCCTCATGATTGGTCTCCGTTTCACGTCATCCCCGCCATCAGCCACACCTGCAACCCTTTCGAGATCTAGCCACTCATCACGACACATGTCTACAGGACGTGGGCCCATTGCCCGGGGAGCATTGCCACAAATCATGTTAAAAACCAATATACCACTTTCTTGGCAAGCTGTGCATTCAACCTCCCTTGCAGATCTCTACGTTTCCTTTTATTTTCCCAAAGGAAGATGGAGATTAGAAAGGAGTTGGGTTGCTGGAATTTCAATGCGAACTTGCCTTAACATGACGAACATGCTCGCGGTGGAGCGGGAGCAGTTTAGCTTGAATATGGAGGAAACGAGACTGAAGAATTCTGGCAAGAGGGGCTTCTCAGAGACCGTTGATTTGATGAAGCTTCACCTTCAGACAGCAGATTCCAAGGACCCCAATTCGGATCATGAGTAGATGACGACCGAGAAGAACCTTCTTCCATGCTCCAATGATCCTGGCAAGCCTCCACCTCCCAAGTACGTTATTTTCTTCGACTCCTCTTTTTTTTTTTAAAAAAGAAATTTTGGCCGCCTTTTTTAATTGATCAGCTTAGGCTCGGAGTGACATTATGAGTTCCCTAGGAAAGATAATCGACATTTGGCTCTCCTCCCAAAACAAACACAAGCCATTTCTACAGTGAAAGACAACTTTCCAGCTGTAACTCTCTTCCTCTAAAAAATTAGCGGAAATCAGGCTTTCTGTAGATGATAGAGGAATGGCAATTAACGGTTAGATTTTCTTAGTATCTGGTGATTATGCTCGACTGAAGGTGCATTTAGTTGCAAGAAACTTCATGATATGGCCCCTGCAACCAAGTGCTCCTAAGAAGTTCATTTTCCAGTGTGGAGAACTAAAGGCCAAAACACGTGTGATCTGGCACGCATATATGATATCAAGTAGCTTAGGTAATGGGAGTCTAATTTTCGACGGTCCAGATTTTAGATTAACATCACAATTTTGGCTACATGCAAAAAGGTTAACGTGGTTGAGGTAGTAGATTGTATGTTCTAACAAAGGGAGTGGGAGTACTTATAGGGCTCAGGTAGTTGGTTGGCCACCCGTCCGATCATTCAGGAAGAGCATCGTGTCCGTCCAATCTTCAAAGATTGGCAATGATGATGGGGAGAAGGTTAGCAACAGCGCTAGCCTCGTGAAGGTTAGCATGGACGGGGCACCTCACCTCCGCAAGGTAGACCTCAAGATGTACAAGAGCTACCAAGAGCTCTAGCATGCCTTGGAGAACATGTTCAGTTCCTTTAACCATGGGGAAGCAACTGCATGTCCCTGATGTTGAAAAATGCTTTATCATATGTTTCCATCAGTTGGGCCACACTAGAAAATTTGTTCTAACGGTGCCCATTTGATGAGTGAATTAAACAGCTTGTATATAATTCTCTATCTAGGCCGAGAAGATTCAAAGAGAGTTTCCATCAAGATGGAATGAGTTGCATTTGGATAACGCTCAATTGAATTGATATTTAATTCATTTGGGCTTTCTGTGCATGAATTAATTTTTACTGAGTTGCAATACGATTCCAATTCAAGAATTCCAACATGATAATTTATATATCTATGTGAATTAGAATGACCAAACGACCATGAATTCGCAGTCTCTGAATTCGATTTCACCATTTTTTATTTGTTTGTGATGTTGATGAGCATGTATGGGTTATTTGTTTGTACTTTAGGATCTCAAGGAATGAATGGTAGGGATTTCATGAATGAAAGCAAGTTGACGGACCTTTTAAATGGATTCGAGTACGTGCCGACCTACCAAGACAAGGATGGTGACTGGATGCTCGTTGGGGATTAGCCACGGGAGTAAGTCTTCCATTCTTCATCAGCAGCAATCAGATTTTTGCTCATTGTTTGTTGAAATCTACTTGGTTTCATCCGTATGTATGATGCATTTGTCCCAAATGATCAGAAGAATCACCAAAAACCATTAGTTATCATGCAGGATGTTCATTGACTCTTGCAAGCGTTTGCGGATAATGAAAGGATCGGAGGCCATCGGACTTGGTGAGTAGCTCAATTAAAGCAGTTCTGATACATTCTTAGAAGTTATCATAAGACAAGATTGCTAAACAACAACGCATTTCCAACTTGAAATTTTCAGCTCCGAGAGCCGTCGAGAAACGCAAGAACAGAAGCTGAAGAACCGGACACCCAACGCAGCCTGCTGATTCAATCCCGGAGGTGACCCTTTGCATTGAACAGTTTACACATGGCAAGATGGGCAACAAAACCCATGTGAGATGGATCAAGCAGGGCGCGTTTGGCTGTGTCTGTACTTATGGTTTGCTATATATAAATGCTATGAAGGATTTGTCATAATTTGTTACAGAAAAGGAAACAATAACCCTTGTGCTTTTGAAGACGTTTTATGGCGTAACTTGTTAGTTAATTGGGTGCTTAATATCAATTTGGGTGTAGCTGTTGTGTGCGCTTTTTATTCATTTAATTCCCATAGTTTTTCCCTGTGCACTCATGTGTTGAGAATCTTTGGGACATGCATTAGTAGTACAACCCCTTGTGATATGGTGATGTGATGCACTCATTTATGACATTAGTTCATGTAAAGCATGGTTGTTATAAAATTAAAATGAGAATGAATCTTACTTTGCGGAAGTTGTAAGTATCGCTGAATCTACAACTCACAATGCTAAATGCCCTCTGAGATTGATTGCGAATTCTCTCTATTTTCACCACACACACCACTGCGTTTCAATCCATCTGCATTGCCTCTATTTATAGACATTGAAGGAAAACGGACTGATGAATGGGCATGTCGATTGATAGTGAAATGCTGCCCCTCATAGCAGTCGCCCCTCACAGAAAATGTCGCCCCTAAACCGGCTTCCAAAACCTTCGTAGGTGCGTTATGTCCAACATCTCCCACTCACACATGATGGGCTTTGAAATCTTTCACAGAGGTAAAATATTAACAGTCTTTATCCTAAAATCATTCGTACAAGCAAATAGGTTGTGCAACCTACGAGTGTACCTGCACTTGGAAGCATGTAACTATGCACTTGTTAAGAATACATAGCAACTACAACCCTAAAATAACTCATCATGCCCCAGACTCATTTTTCTACATTTACTAAAGTGTACCTAATCCCTCAAAGATTACACTTGGCTGTGTGCATTTTCTTGCCATGTAATCACAATTAAGTCATCTTTTACATAGCAACATAATTAGTTGACCAGTGAATACATGCAAAAAGGATGTATGAAAATACTCATCCTTTCCCACTTATACCTTTCAACTATAGACTAATTATTTTCCTAGATATGTTTCATATAGTCAAATCAGACATGACTGTAGATAATATGCAAAAGTAGTAAATATTAGACTATAATATAAAGCTATAGATGAAAGTCATATAGGGCACGCTTTGATATTCATATTATCTCAAGGACTCGCACAGTGAGGAGACAGAGATTTACATGCTCAACTCACTTCCTTTCTTGGCCGTATTGCACATGTGGTATAAAACATATATTACGGTGGAGTAACTCTCTTTAATGGAGTGTATGTCTTAACTCTACAATATCGTATAAATTTTAGTTCAATCATTATCTAGCGTTTAACCTGAGTTCTCCAAGTTCTCACTTTTCAAGCATCACCAAGATCTCACATCTAGCTTTTCACAGGTTACATGGAATGTGGGATTCCCATGTCAGCTATTATAGCCTCATCTTGATTTCGTATCAAGACGACATATAACTGAACCTTTATGTTTACATAAAACATTCCTTGTTCACATAGAACACTTTTCTGCTTAAATAGCCTCATCTTTGTTCATTCCTTGAATGCAAGATGCGATCGTCCATGTGAGAGGACCAATCTCAACTTGTTTGGCATATTTATAATTTGTGTATGCTATTATGTTAGTCTGCTCAAGGAAGATTAATAACAAATATTCATCAATAAGTGATGTATTACAATCTATGAAGGCATAGAGATTTTACATAAGATAAAAATACATCTCTAGGAATTGGCTTTATAAATGGATCAGCTACCATGTGATGAGTAGATAATTAATTTGGAATCACTTTTTTCTTATCTATAATGTCTCTAACAAAATGATACTTAATGACAATGTGCTTAGTTCTGCGATGATTTTTGGGATCTTTCATATATGCAATAAATGTCTGGCTATCTCAATTTATAAATACATGCTTTGATGTATCTTTAGTTATTCCCAAATATTGTAGGAACCATCTCAGCTAGATTGTTTCTTGTACTATAGCTGAACATGTCACAAATTTAGCTTCCATTATAGACAGTACTGCATATGTTTCCTTCTTGTTGCTCCATGAGATGGTGCCATTGTTCAGTAAGTACACATAACCTAAAGTCGATTTGCGCTCATCTAGGTCTCCACCCTAATCAGCATTTGTATAACATTCTAGGCACAAATTATGTCCCTGGTGGCATATGGAATAATTTTGTAGTCCTTCTGAGATATCTAAAAATCCTCTTGACAGCCTTCCAATGAGCTATTTTAGGATTCTACTTATACCGACTAGCTAGACCCATGATATAACAAATATCATGACGAGTACACACCACAGCGTACATCAAGCTCCCAACGACACTAGTATATAGGATATTTCTCATATCTTTTCTTTCTATGGGAGTCTTAGGATACATTTCAAGGCTCAAACCTTTGTCTTTCACTATAGGATTGTCAATGGGTTTACAACTTTACATATAGAATCATTCAAGAATTTTATTAATATATGGTTCTTAAGAAACGCTAAGTAATTTCTTTGAATGATCCTTATGAATTTTCACTCTAAGAATAAAAGCTGCTTCACCCATGTCTTTCATTGATAAACTTGAGGACAACCATTCTTTAATGGTGATAATGAATCCTATATCATTTCCTGCAAAAAGAATGTTATCCATATATAGAGACAAAATTATAAAATTATCATCAGATCATTTAATATAAACACAGTGGTCTTCATTGATCATCGTAAACCCCTAAGAAATTATAGCTCGAGGAAATCTCAGATACCACCATATGGATGATTGTTTAAGGTCATAGATAGATTGTTGGAGCTTGCAAACTTTGCGCTCTTGACCTTCTTCTATGAAACCTACAGGTTGCTCCATGTAGATTTCTTCATCCAGTTTTCCATCGAGAAATGTCATCTTAATGTCCATTTGATGTAATTCTAAATCTAAATGTGCAACTATTACAAGAATGAGATGAATCGAGGTAAACCTCATAACTGGAGAGAAGGTTTCCTTATAGTCTATACCCTCCATTGGGTATAACCTTTTGCCACTAGGCAAGCCTTGTATCTTTCAATAGATCCATCTACCCTATATTTAATCTTGAGAACTCATTTGTTCCCATTGCTTTACACCTAGATGAAAGATCTACCAAGTCCTAAACTTGATATGGGGATCAATTTTTCTTTCAAAGGAGGGATTCTTCTTTTTCTCCTTTTTCTTTTTTATTGTTGTCCTCCTTCTTCTTTTTCTTCCTTTCCCAAGTTGTTTCTCCTTATCTTGAGAAGATTCTTCAATTGCTTTAGTCTTTTGTTCTTCAGTTTGAGTTTAAGGCTTAGTAGTTTCCTTTTGAATTTTAATCTCTTCTTAAGATTGCACTGCCTCAATCTATGGTAGTTCTTTGATCTGCAATTCTTCTGTTTCCATAAATTTATCATCTTTCTTTTCTTCTTCTTCTTTAGGAGTTTGTTCCTTCATTTCTTGATCTCCTGAACTCAAGTCATTCTTAATAGCAATATTAGTATCATTTGAGTGCAAATTTATTTGCCCTTCATCAATTGCCTTTAGCTTGTCCAATATATCTCTTGCACTTTTATAGGTTAAGACATGTTTACAGTCGGTGGGGCAGAGAGCATGCAGTAGGGCACTTTGACCTTGATATTTACTTACCTAGCTCTCTCATCATCCTCATTTAAGCCAATATAAATAACTTTCCACATTTCAAGGTTGTTGGCCATAAGGTTTACTTCTATCCTCTTTTTCCATTGAGAAAAACTCATTACATAAAGGTATGGAAGTTGTGTGATGGAGTATCCTTCAAAAAGCAATTATTTATGTAGCCAGGTTTGATACCAATTGTTGGTCCAATTAGGTGGTTGTACCCAAGAAGGGGAATGAATTGGGTTTCAAAATTTTTTGCTTAACCCCTGAGTAATCGATCCCTCTTTTTCATGCTTATGTGCTAACTAAAATGACATGAATAGTGTAACAATGGAAAGCAAGAAAGTAAGACTGTTGCACACACAATTTATAGTGGTTCGGGCTCTCTCTTGGCACCTACTCTACTCTCCAAGGTTTTCCAACCTTGGTTACCACTATATCCTGTGGAATCACACTTTGTTTACCAATCTAAACAAGAACTCTTACACTAGTTTCCCAAGCTAACCAAAAAGTCACAGTGTTGGTTTTTCCAAGAGCTCACCAACAACTCTTACAATGATGGTTTTCAAAGCTTGCCAACAACTTATATATGTTAGTTTCCAAGCTTACCTTACTGATTTTTCAAGCTCACCAGAAACTTTAATAAATTGTTGGTTTTCAGAGCTCCCTAACTAACACACTGGTTTTTCAAATGGAAATGTATAGATTATTGCCTCTTACTTAGGCAAATTTGTATGAAAATTAAAAGCTTAAATAAATGAAAAAAATATGCAATAAGATCATATTTATCAAACTCATTTGAAGATTATGCAGATTTGGCTTTGAATGCTTTGGCTGTGTTGAAGTAATTTGAGTTGAACGATGGAATATCTTGAATGCTCTTTTTAAATGCTTGAGTTAGAAGATTTTCTGTGTTTCTTAGTTGTTTTGTGTGTTGCTTTAATCATCCTTTTATAAGCTTTGAGAAAAAATTTAGCCATTGCAACCTTTAGCACTTTTTCAAATGTTTGACAGAGTTGGTATGAATTTTTGCATTTTGTCTGGTTTCATAACTTCTAAGATAAGTATTCAAAAATTCTGAAGTTGACTTTTGTAAGTTACTGTTTGATCCACCGCTTATCAGAGTTTTTGAAGCAATGCTTCTGAACTTTTGAGATAACTCATAGTTTCTAGTTTTCTTGGTTACATACTCTCAGATTCTCTGAAGGTTAATCTTACTATCAATGGTCATTTTTTGGACTTCTTAAAAACTTCTGAAGTATCTTTAAAGCTTGAATTTTGCTTCTGATATATTTCTTGAGTTCTTGTCTTACCGAGAATGTCTCTAAAGAGCTTTTGAGTTATTTCTAAGGATCTTCTAAGTATAATGTTAACATTTTGAATTGCTTCTGATAAGGTTTTATGTGTAGATATTTCTTCTGAGTTAATTATGAGAGTTGAATTCAGCATCCGATGTTCTTGGCTATTTGAAGTTACTTTTGACGGCCTTCTATATTGTTTCTGAAAATCTTCTAATGTGGTTTTAAATTCAGAAACTTCCTTTGGACTAATTGTTCATTACTATTATTAGTTTTCAAAAACATCTCTGAGACTTGGAAGCATTTTTGAAGTTCTTCTTAGCTTCACTCAAATGTTTAATCATCATAAAAAAGGGAAAGATTGTTGACACCGAACATCCTTTCTTTAGCTTGATTTTGATGATGAATATAACTAACTAGTTGAGTTCTGATGATCAGCAAAATCATGTGAGTGAATGGTTAAGGTACTGACTATTATTTTCCAAGTGCGTAGTAATACACACACATACATATATATATATATATATAAAGTAAATAACATTCGTAAAAGTAGACAGCACAATCAAGATCATATCAGAGACAAGATCCATTAAATATAGGAAAAAATATGAATGCTCAAAAGGTAGCAACTTTAGACATAAGATCAATGTCTAGAACAACATTTGAAAAGTTTTAGACACAAGATCCAAGCTTCAAAGACTGGCTTCAGATGAGGTTCAAGTGTGTCGTAGCATGGTGCAGAAGCAAATAGATCAGATGCCTAAGTCCCAAAAGCGAAGCCAAGATCAGACAATGCTAAAGTATGAAGACACATCTCTATATTCGAAAAAGACTAAGTCCCATGCTTTAGACATTGCAGATATGTTTAACCATCCAAGTTTTGATGATAAGAAAAATTATATGAGTGACTGCTTAAAGCTACTGATAAATACTTCTCAAGTGTACAGTAATGAATAATATGTCAGGAAAACAACATAAGTGGACAACACATGCAAGACCATATTAAAGACAAAATCCTCTAGGAAGAAAATGTAAATGCTTAAAGAACATGGCAGGCATTGTAGACAAGATTCAAAGTCACTTTGGGCATAACCTCAAGCATTGCTAAAGTAAATCAGATAGAAGCCCAAGCTCGAACAAAAATAAGGCTTCAAAAGGAGAAAAGAACTAAGTTCTAGACTTAGTTAAGTTTGGACACTGAAGAAGCAAGTTTGGACACTATGTGACCAAATTTAGACATAGAACCAAGTTTTAACAATATTGAAGAAAGAAGCTAAGACGCTTGAACTTCAAAGCCAAATTCAAACATAGCAGAACTAAGTTCGGACATTGCTGAACCAAATTCGGACATGGTAGAACTAGGTTCGGACATTGCAGAACCAATTTTGGACATTGATAAAGTCAGTCCAACATATCTCAAAAGTCCAAGTCTAGAAATTTCAAGTGATAGGCTTTGAACATTGCCATTGCTGGAGTCGGTCAATCCAAAATATTAACTTCAAACATTGCCAGCTCACTTCCAGACATTATCAAAATTCAATCATGTGACTAAGACAACTCATATGTCTTCTAAGCCTAAAATGTTAACTTTGGACACAACGATTCATATTCAAACATTACTAAATGAAAACAAACATAAGCTGAATGGTTCAAGTAAGTTCCAAATCTTAACTTCAAACATAGCACTTTCAGAGCAGAAAACTTCATGAATCGCTAGCATTTAATGAACGTCATTTTCTCCAATGAACAGGTTTTGAATCTCAGTATAAAAGGAGTATAAAGAAGTTGTTCAAAGTAGTAAGAAAAGAAAAGAAAATTAGACAAGTTAGAGAAGAAAATAAGAGCATTTACTCAGCATTAAAGTTTTTCTTCCAACTCCACTATGCAAAACACAATTTGCATTAAAAGCTTAATCTCTGCAATAACTTAAGGGAGGCTGAAATACTTTGTATTTATTGTAATATATTTATCTCAACTGCACTTCAATTTTGTACATCTCAACCTATGTAAGAGGCATTTTCTTTGAACAACTTTTACTGTTTGTGTAATCCCCCATACCCCACCCTATGCATTTTGACCATGCCTCATCGGCGGGGGCTATCATTTCCCTTCTTCTTAAGGGAAATCTTATTATAACCTTACCATTTTCCTAATTCTAAAAAAAATATCCTGCCTAAAATTTGGCAGAGTCTACCCTATTTTATGGACATTTTTTTTGAACCTGATATATATGTATGAAATCAAATAAAATGTACATTTCCATAATTATAAGAGAATAAGTGTATCTAAACACTTAGACTCATACTCACAGCTCCACCCAAGATCGAAACCGTTTTATGATGGCAATGCATTACCGTGAATTAATACAATTTCATTCTTAATATCATACTTAAATGATTTAATATGATATGCCATACATCATAAACTTTACAATTTAATATAATTAAATCATCATACAAAAATATCATGGGATTCTAATCCCCACATAATATCATACCATCAAAAGTCTTCTACTTTTGCTTGCCAGTTCCAATCTACAATTAGGAGTTTTCACCTAGCCTGTTAGCTAAAAATTTAACATAAGAAGGCATGATTCTGGCAACTCAGTAAGTAAACAAAAATATAAAATAATAATAAATTGAAAACCATATGTCCTTATCCAGAACATGAATACAACTATCACAGCACAAAGATAGATCTAGGAGGCTCAAGTCCTCCTTAATTCATTAAAATTATCTACGCCCTTCAGGCGTATACAATTATATCATATAGGTGCCTTCCAGGCAGCTCTCATCACCTTACATATTAGCCACTCTGAGCTCATCATACCAGACCAGGAGTCATGTAGACACCAAGATTATAACGGTGCCATCCAGGCACAACATTACATCACCCTTAAACTACTCTAGCTCATCATCACACACATTAATACTATGTCATACTGGCATAATATCATACTGGTGGTGCTGTCGTGGGCACCCAAATTTAGAACCTTGCTCCAATCTAATTTTCTGTAGTAGTGTGAGTAAGGGT
>JAYJMB010007513.1:0-10149 GCA_036873735.1 Pouteria campechiana
AAGCTCAATTCACAACGCCCCCCCCCCTCTTAAGCCACCATCCAGTAAAGGACCAACAAGTGGTATAAAACCAGGCTTCATTAGTTGATTTTAAATTACCCATATATTAACTTGTGAAGAGATCCAAATGACCAGTATCTTCCACAACACATCTACTAAAGGACAATCCACAATCCACTTCCACACCTCCAATTTTTGATTGAACCAATTATGGGTATTAGAAGATAAGGATGCAAAATTTCTTGATCACCACAAATTACTAGTTATGCCTTGTAGTAAAGAATGGAAAAAATGTTACAAATACTAAAGATAAAATATACAACAAAAGATATTCAAATAGTAGAATGTGATGCCAAAGCAGCGAATTGTGTCTACTGTGTACTATCTTCTTCTCAGTTTTAAAAGATTTTTGCCTATGATTCAACCAAGAAAATCTGCCAAGGAAATCTGGGATAAACTTCATGTAACACATGAAGGTTCAAATCAAGTAAAAGAAACTAAAATTAATCTTCTAGTGCATGAATATGAAGCATTTTCCACAAAGGAGTCAGAAACTATTTTTGAAATGTTTGGAAGGTTTTAGAAAATCACCAATGGACTAAAAAAATTTGGAGAAAAGTATGAAGAACCCAAGTTAATAAAGAAGATATTAAGATCTTTGTCTTGATATTGGATGCCTAAAGTAACTGCTATTTAAGATGCAAAAGATCTGGATAAAATGATAGTGGAAGAACTCATGGGATCCCTCATGACCCATGAAGTCTTAATGAAGCAAAAGGTTCTAGATGAATTCAAAGGCAAAAAGAAAATTGCTTTATAAGATGACTTAGAGAATGGAGAATCTTCAAATGAAGCCTCAACCAGTGAAGATGTAGAGGGTATGATAACGATAACCAGAAGATTCAAAAATATTATTAGGAAGAAGAGATTTGGAAATAACTCTAAAAGCAATAACAAGAGCAAATAAAGAAGAAAGGAGATTCCAATCTGTTACAATTGCAGCAAGTTTGGCACATGAAGTTTGATTGCCTAGAACCAAATAAAAATCAAGGAGACAAGAAAAAAAGGTATAACTCTTACTTTGACAAAAAGGATATCTTTAATAACAAAAAATTTGAAAAGCAGAAAAAAGCTATGGCTGCATGGGAAATATTAGAGAATATGATGCAAGAAAGCTTGAGTGAAATAGAAGAAGAAAATGAAGCACAATTCAGTTCGCTTAGCATTAAAGAAAGAAATCAAGAAGAGCATTATACAGGAATAAGCTTCATGGCCATCCATGAAGATGAGGTAAATTTGAAACATGAAACTTCTAATCTTGAAGAATTATTAGATAAATTATATTTAGATTTCAAAACTTCAAAAGCTAAAAATAAGAAAACACAAAGAGAACTGGAAAGAATAATCTATGAATGCTCTAAATTAAGA
Source organism: Pouteria campechiana (assembly GCA_036873735.1). Classification (NCBI taxonomy): domain Eukaryota; kingdom Viridiplantae; phylum Streptophyta; class Magnoliopsida; order Ericales; family Sapotaceae; genus Pouteria; species Pouteria campechiana. The sequence continues at coordinate 1,429 of JAYJMB010007513.1, forward strand.
TAAGAAAATACTCAGCTCAAGACTAACCAAAACCTTAACATGGAGCTTGAGCAAATAAAAGCAGAAAATCATGCCCTTAGAAAACGTTAACTTCTACTTTATTTAAGCTAAAGGCAAAGAACAAAGGTGGACAAAATAAAAATACAAGATAAAGACAAATCTTTTAACAATTAGAGGCACAAATGGATGAAGAAGAAATTGTTGATGGACCATCCATCAATGAGGTAAATAATGAAGGTAACCATTCCTTACCGAAATATTGTAGATTCATGCATAATCATTCTGAAAACTAAATAATTGGTGATATTTATCATAGAGTGAGAACTAGATCTTTATATCATCAAATATGTTGTAATTTTGCTTTCATTTCTCAATTAGAGCCAACTTGCATAAATCAAGCTTTAGAAGATGAAAACTAGATTATAGCTATGCAAGAAGAATTGGACCAATTCCAACATAATAATGTGTGGATGCTTATTCCAAGGCCTAACCATAAATCTGCTATAGGAACTAAGTGAGTCTTTAGGAACAAATTAGATGAATTTGGTATAGTGGTAAGAAATAAAGCAAGATTGGTAGCACAAGGATACTATCAAGAGGAAGGAATATACTTTGAAGAATCATATGAGCCTGTTACCAAATTAAAGCTATTTGAATATTGATATCTTTTGCATCTTTCATGAATTGCAAGCTTTACCAAATGGATGTCATTTTTAAATGGTTTCATTAATGAAGAAGTTTATGTAGAACAACCTCTTGGGTTTGAAGATCCTTATGATCCAAACCATATTTTTAAACTCAAGAATATTTTCTATGAATTAAAAAAGCTCCTGAAACATGATATGAGAGACTAAGTAAATTCTTAATAGAAAAAGGATTTATAAAGGTAAAGTAGATACCACACTCTTCATTAAGTATGACAAAAATGATATATTAATTGTTCAAATTAATGTAGATGATATTTTATTTAGTGCTACTAATGATAAATTATGTTAAGATTTCTCTAAAGTTATGTAAGGAGAATTTGAGATGAGTTTTATGAGTAAGATGAAATTCTTTCTGGTACTTCAAGTAAAATAGATGAAGGAAGGAATCTTTATCCACCAAGGAAAATATACTAAAGAAATACTCAATAAATTTGACTTAGAAAAAGGAATATCATTGGGCACACCAATAAGTACATCAATTCAATTAAATAAGGATGAAAAAGGTAAATCTATTTGTCAAAAACTTTATAGAAGTATCATAGGATCTCTTTTATACTTAACTACAAGTAAACCAGATATTATGGTCAGTGTTTGCATGTGTGCACAATTCTACTCAAATCCTAAAGAATCACATCTAATTGCTATTAAGAGAATCTTTAGATACCCTTTAGATACTCCAAATGTTGGTTTATGGTATCAAAAGGTTCAAACTTTGAATTAGTTGAGTACTCTGATTCAGATTTTGCAAGATATAAGATAGATAGGAAGAGTACTTCAAGATTTTGTTAGTTTCTTGGGAGCATGATCATATCATTGTTCTCCAAGAAATAAACATTTGTTGCTCTATCAACTACTGAGGCTGAATATGTAGCTGCAGGTAGTTGTTGTTCATAGATTTTATGGATGAAGCAATAATTAAATGAATTTGCTATAAAATATGTTGATACACCTATTAGATGTGATAATACCATTGTAATAAATCTAACAAAGAATCCAGTAGTGCATTCTAAAACCAAACACATAGAGGTCAGACATCACTTTATTAGAGATCATGTACAAATCATGATATTTGTTTAGAATATGTACCAACTATAAATCGGTTAACAGACATTTTTACAAAACCACTTTCAGAGGATAGATTTTGTAAAATTAGAAGAGAACTTCGCATACTAGATCCATATGCATAAATAAAATATTACATGACTTAAATCATGATTATATGATTATATTGCCTAAGATCATTCATGAATGTTAAATTTCTAATATTTAGAATGCTTCAGAAGAATTTAGAAACTTTGATAGAGTTTCATAATAGTTTTTCATAATTAAATTATTTGTTGAAAACATCATCAGAATTTCTAAAACACCTCCTCAAAACCTCTTACACACAAGCTTAATTGCCTCAGAATGTCTTACTGATAATCGTATTTCTAAAGCCCTTCTGCGCATACTAAAATGTCCTTAGAACTTCTGAGGTTAGAAGCACAAATGTTCTAACAACCCCCTCTTATTGACATCAGAATCTCTGAAACCATATATCAGAGACTCCGATTCTTACAAAATCCAAAGCATTAGAAATTCCACACATTCATTTCAAATCTCTGAGCCCCTCTTCAGAAATGGCAATGCAAATTCCCATGCCATCTACATACTCTCTCTTTCAGATCATCCTCATTTCACTTCATCTTTAGAAATCTCTCATCCCAAGAATTTTTGAAAACCCCTCTCTTTCAAAACCTAAGCCAAAAATCCTCCAGCTGCTATAAATAGCTAGGAAGAAGAGGGCAAGAAAATGAGTAAAAATCTCATCTATAGATTTCGAGATAAGAAGAAGAAGAAAAAGTTTAGAAGAAGAAAGTTCAAGGAAGAAGAGGAGAATAGAAGATTACATCTTAAAGGTAATCTTTAATAAAAACACTTCGGCTCACAATAAATTCATCAAATATTTTTTAGAAGAAAAATAGTGAAAAGAAAGAGTCTTTGATTTTGAAGCATTTGGAGAAAATGGCTTGAATTTAGAAGTGACCAATTGGATTAAGTTCCAAGGCTAAGAAAGCTTTATGAGTTATAAGGATAAATTTTACAATAGGGTTCAAGCCCTAGTTACCAATTTCAACTACAATACTAGAAATTCGTGAATTGAAAAGACAAAAATAGATCTATCTCCATACAGCATAAGAGATGCATTCAACATTCCTAAGGTAGAAGGGCAAGAGATTGAATGGACATCAGATAGAGCTAAGCTATTTTCAGATTTGGTTGAAGTAGAAATGAAAGAGAATATGTATTACTTGCATGTCAACCATCTAAATCTGGAATTTAAGCTTGCTCATAGGTTGATCTTCAACAACATAATCCAAGAAATCAAGAGGAACAGATCAAACTTTTGAAAAGGAAGCTAAAATTTTGTGGGCTATGAAGCACAAGAAGAGAGTAGGCATTGCTCAGATCATAGCTAATCAATTATACTTGGTCAAGACAGCTACCAATTATTATCTTCCTTATGGGATATTCATGAGCAAATTTCTCAAGATAGCCAATGTTGATCTTTCCAAAGAAGATGGAGAAGAGTTCATGGCAAGAGAAACAATAAACAGTTACAATAAAGAGAATAGGCTTGATCAACTCCACAAGGCTGGATATCTCAAAAGCCAAGAAAAGAAGAATAGATCAAGAGATCAAGAATTAAAGAAAAAAGAAGAGATATGCAAGAGACTGTGGAAGAAGCAACAAACATAAGAGAAGAAGCCACAGGAAGAAACGAAAAAGATACAAAACAAGAAGATAGAGAGGAAAGTATAGCAGTAGTACCATCCAGACAACCCAAACTTAACAACATTCATCCATACCTCAACCTCATCAACCCACCTACACAACTCCACAAAACATAGAATCAATTCTTTCAACCCACCTTCTACCCATTCAAACTAGACTAACCAATCTTGAAAACCATAACATAGCTCTTCACCAAAAACTAGACTCAATTCGGGAATCATTGTGTCAAAAATTTGATGCATTGAATGCTTAGATTAAATCTATCAAAACTCAACCTCAACCCCAACAATCCTCCTCCTCTCAAACATTCTCTCATCAACCACTTCACAAAACTCCCTCACTTATATTCATTTTCCCACATGATCATCATTCCATTCACATAATCACTCCTTTCTGGAACTAACATTCTTCCATTAGAGAACATAATCTCTGAAAGAAAAACCCCTTCTCACTCCCTTTTGTCTACATCACCAAGATTCATCACTTCATAACCATCTTCTACAACTCTAGAAGCTGTCTAGTCATCTTCAGTCTTTCCTGAATTCCTACCCATTGAGCTATTACCCATTCTTTTAGAAAATTATCTGTCTAATCCCCGTAGAACTCTCATTAGGTATTAAAGACCCTTCTCTATGATAGATTTCGTTCCACCAGGACCACTAGAATATCCTGATTGATCTGATTTCTGGGATTCACAGGACATGCCAACCAGATAGCATAGATTTCACCCAGAAAATATTAGGATTAAAACCTCAGAACCCTAAAGCCTTCTCCACATAAGTAGAGGATAACTCTGACATTCTTGTGAGAATTTGTCACCCAATCAAAATGACATACTTTGAATTCAAAGCTCAATCACAAATCAATACTGCTATCTCCAAAATGTTTCTATTCCACAACCTCATTATCTCTCCTAAAGAACTACCATTTCCACAAATCACTAATCTTATTACCTTTTCCAGAATCCAAATTATCCTTGATCCTCCTCTCACTCCCACAAGCCATGACATTAAAATTCCTCAATTAGAATCATTTCAAGATGCATATACTGAAAAACTTCTTCAATTCCTTCCAGCATCAAGACCTCCTTGAAATTCATTTCCATCTCCCTCTAGACCTCATAATCACATTTTTATATCTATTGACAAATTCTCATTTTTTTCTGAAGCTAGTCTATAAGCTATTGCTGACAACCTTCTCCTTCCTTATCCACAACTTGTTGATTCATACTCCATCACAAAATTTGGGTGTTTTATTCCAAACCGACCCCCACAATTAAACCAACTTCACCACAATTAAAAAACCTTCACCCTCTCCTAAAACATCAAGAAAACTACCTTATGTTCCCAAATAGTTCAATCTAATCCAAAAGAAAACCTAGAATTCCACCTCAAAAAATTCATAAAAAGGCTCATCTTCCTTGCATTACTTTGCACCATGAAGATGATGATCTCATAATATATCATATTTTAATGCATAGATTTACATGTTATTTAACTTTATTTGACATTATTTTAGTGGTTCATAACTACATTTGATGAAATATTATACTTAATGAAATTATTTGGTTTTTCAAGTAACACATCATGTCAAAAAGAAGTTGAATATGAAGTAGCACCACTTTGATTCAATTTTTGGTACCACTCTAGACTGATATAGGATAAGTGGTCAACATAAAAGTTGAAAAGGATGAAGTTATATTTCTAAAAAAATAAGAATTATCTAATTTAGAGATCATATGAGGAAGTTATGAATGAAACAATGAACACCTCTTAGGGTAGATAGTAAGTTAGCGCCACTGGCTCCACTTTGAGGCACCCTTCCATATATTTATGGGCATATTTAGCGCAATTTATTAACATGAAAGTTGTATATATTAAAGTTATCTGACCAATACAAAAAGAATCTTATGATTCTAAGTTCACACAAGAAAGTTATGGTCACAACAGTCAAAGTATCTCCTATGGACAACAAACCGGAGTTGCCATCGCCTACTCACCACCCACCGGACAGCAGGTGGCACCAGCGATAGGTCAAAATTTGTTAGATTCTATGATTTTATGTTTTTTATGCAATTTTCCTTATTTTAGAAATACTTTTTGGGAAGTTTTAAAGGGATCTTATAGGGGAATTCTTTAGAGAGAACTTGAAGAGAGAGTTCTAGGGCTTTCTTGGAGGCTACTCTTTGGAGATTTTGATGAGCAAAGAAGGAGATTCAAGAGAGCAAAAGTGATTCAAGAAGGTGGATTGTAGTATGATGATCTTCATGAAGGGAGTATCTTTTATTTTCTTCATGAACTAATTCTTTCTTTCTAGGGTATAAATGTAGCCCTTTTTGATGAACCTTATTATTTGGATTATTGATTATTTAATGCAAGTCTATGTTTTTATTCATGGGTTTATTTTAATCTTTTGATTTTTGTGATCGCTTAATTACTAGTTTCATAAATCTTGTTGATTGTCTATGCATGGTTAAGGCGCACACCTAATGCACAACGATGAGCTTCCTTGAATGAGAAGAGTAGAAGGTTAAGGCGCACACCTAATGCAGAACCATTCTACTTGGTTCATAGTTCTTGATTGTAATGGGTTTTCACCTTAATCAAACTCCACACCATAGGTAATTGGAACAAGTGGAAGCGCTTGATTTAAACCCATACACCAAATGGTAATAATCATATCATAGAATGAACGAACCCAAGCCAGCGTTGAATCTAATATCCAAATAGCAATGGGAGTCATTAAGTGGTGAAATCTAAACCCTAGACCTTTGCCACTTGAGATTCATTCTATATTATTTTATAGCCCTAGATTTTTTATTATTTCTTTAGTTTATTATTCTTATTAGTTCAAACTAACAATTCATCTTTTCAAAGTTTGTTTTAGTTAGTAACTTAATTTAATTAAATCAGTTTACTATTCTCTGTGGGATCGACCCTTGCTCACGGACACTGTACTGCTATACAATCGTGCACTTACGAGGTATTATAATTTGAATCATCAAGTTTTTGGTGTCATTGCCGGGGAATGGTTTCCAACTGAGTTACTTAGATTTAGTTACAAAATTTTTTTCTTTGTTGTAGGCTTCTTATACATAAAGTTTTTAACTTCTTCTTTCTTTGGTTTTTGCTGAGCTGTGAATGCACAAATGAAGAATTGGAGGGAGACCACTTTGAAGGACTTAAGTTAGAGCTGCTAAGTAGATGGAGAGGATGTGACCCTTGAGTTTTGCAGAATTATCAAGACAAGCCAATGTGAAGAATTTCTACAACCAACCATTCCATGATGATCCATATCATGGTTGGAGTAGTCATTCTAATTTTTCATGGAACATTGATCCTACTCAGATTCAAGCTGGGACTTATTTTCGACCAAAGAAGCCTACTCTATAAGAGACATTGCAAAGTTTTATCCAGGCAACCTAAATTTGGTCTAAGAATGCTGAAATAGGGTTCTAAAATACTGAATCATGTTTTCATAATATAGAGACAACCATGAAAAAGATGGAGATTTAGTTGGAGCGAATTATAGAGGTTGTGTAGAGTAGCACATATAGAAAGCTATTAAGTTAGCCTGAGCAAAGAAAGCAATCACAACATTGCGAGGTGGTAAGCTAAACAAAGTTGTTGAAAAACTTTGCATTGACAATGAGTAAATTCTATCATTAGATATTTTCCCACAAGAAAAAAAGCTAGTGAGATGATTGAAAATTCTAATGAAGGCTCTGAAAATGAGGAGATTAAAGAAAAATCTGACCTGGTATGATTGTCTCATTCTTTAAGGTATGCATCTATAGGCAATGATTTATGCTTACTAGCGATTATTTCTTCTGCTTTTACAGGTATGGAGGAGGACACACTCAAGCAATTCAAAGATCATATTGTGAAGTTTGATATTTTCAAGGAGATGGAGATGTCCAATGAGAATAAGAATGGCTCCAAGTTAGAGGGAGTGGATGGAAGCACTAAGGAATTTTTAAGAGAGCCCATAAACACAGTTAAAGTAGCATAAGTTGAAGGAGATAATTAGAAGATCCTATATAATTCAACCATATTTTGGGAGCACTATCATTTTCCAACCACTGCCAAGCTTCAAGGAGCCGGAACATTGAAAAGCCAAATTTCAATTAAAAGATGGAAGGCCATAGTTGGGCTAAGACTTTAAATCAAGCTCTTCTTGGGAGGCAACCCAAGCTTTTTCTAAACGTTTTTTATTTTCTTATCATTTAGCTCAATGTTTGCTTATTTTCTTTACTATTAGGATAGATTATTTTTAATTTTTGGTTACTATGTTGCAGAAGGTGGAATTCTGATTTTAGAGGATTGTAGATGCTCTTCCTAGTGTTAAAATGATGCCAAGCTAGCTCCAGAAGAAGAGGATGTGAATGCATTTCATTCAGGGAAGCTCTTGATCTTAAACTTCTTTCATTATTTTACATTGAGGACAATGTGAAGTTTAAGTTGGGGGGTGTTTTACATTGCATTCAAGTACATTCATTTTTGAGTAAGCATTCAAGTGCATTCAGTTTTGAGCAAATTTTTTGAAATTTAAGTATAATTTTGATGAGCCGCACTTATGAAAACTTAGCTAAGAAAATCCAAGAGAAATTATGCTAAAATGCTGAAATTGAATTGGTTAGAGTGATGATTTTCTCCTAATGATCAGTAACATATGTTGAGTTTTTTATTACCATTGTACATGATTTAGAAGGAAGAATAGGCACCTACTTGTGATTCATTGATTCTTGTGAAATGTCTTTCTTTTTTATGATTGATGAAAATTTCATTGAGCACATTATGTTATGATTATGCAAAGTGTATATGGATTGGTTCATGATGTTGTGAATTCATTGACTTATTTTGATTGATACAAGCATATTAGAACTTGTTTGAATATCCCTGTAATGCCTCCAACTCCTACCCTAGGCATTTTAATTATGCCATCTCGAGGCCAATGCGAGATGCTACCATCTTATGTTTCAGAGAAGAATCTTATCAAAAATTTGATAGAGTCTCCCCTGAAATATGAGGCATTTGCACTTGATATACATGTGTAATATCATATACCATTAATAATCATGTAATATAAAACATCAATTACATTTAAATACTAAACGCCGAACCCATACTCGCAGCTTCGCCCAAAATCGAAACCGAGTCATGATGGCAATAACACAACTATAATTACAAATATATCACTATGACATGCCTACGCTATACAATATACATCATTTTAATCT
>JAYJMB010007514.1:0-10149 GCA_036873735.1 Pouteria campechiana
TTAGGGGAAATTGCTATGGGATTCATGGGAAAAAGGGCTAGTAGGCCAATTATCATGGTTTTGGGAGTGATTTGAGCCTCAGAAATTATGAATTTTTCCAAGCTAGGGTTTTTGTGAATAGTAAAAATTAGGGAATTTCATGAATTTTGTGAAATTATCATGGAAAAAAGGTTTAATGCATGATTTATAATGTTATGAAACTCATTTGGAATGAATTGAACATGTGAAGCATGTGTTGAAGCCATGACCTAAATTGGGTTAAACAGGGTTTTTGTGTGTGGGCTATGTAAACCCTGAATTGGGAAAATTGAAAGCTTAATTTAGCTATTTAAGTGATAATTATGTTATAAAGGTTGTATGGAAAGAGAGTTTCATGTGATAAGTTATAGAAAAACTCTGATTTAGCTAGTGTATAACACATGTTTGATAACATTCTTCAATGAGGGAAATAATGTGAGTATTATAACCTGAAATTGGCTATGAAAAAGGTGTTATCATAGTATTGAATGTATGATTACAATGATTAAAGAGTATGGCTAATATAATTCATTAAAGCGAGTTGTAATTGTAAATGAATGGTATTGTGATAGGTATAAGACATTGAGGATGATTGAAAGTTGGAATGCTTGTGGAGTAGGTAACGTGGTGAATCTTAATGTAAGTAGGCCCCCTTTTGATTGAATGTATGAGTGAATGGCATTACCCAATAACCCATTTATTTGTACTAGGCTTGAATGTTTTTACTGGGGGATAGTGGATATCCCATAATTGTTAAGTTTAATGTTTATTTGTTTTGTATGCGTATATGAATGTAGGGATAACAAGTATCCCTTGGATTGAAAAAAGTACATGTTGTTTATCATATGAATTTAAGTTTGTTCGGGATAAGAATTATCCCAATTGTTTATTTTGTGAATGCGTGAATTGGTGGGGATTGTAAGCATCCCAAATTTAGTAAATTGATACATTATGATTTGATATGCCTAAATGGCTTAGAACACTGTCATGATATTATACATGTTTTGATTTGGAATATGCTAATTTGGTTGATTATTATTTTCTATTGTACTTGCCTACTTACTGAGTTGCCTGAACTCACCTCTTCTTATTTAACTTTTTAGTTGACAAGTCAAGTAAAGAAATCCAACTATGGGTTGGAACTAGATGAGTAAAGGACAAAGACATTATTATGGTATGATATATTAGGATTGGAATCCCCTTTATGTATGTATGTAAATGTAAAAGCATCATTTGTTTATATGGTTGTAATTAAATGATCTCGAATGAAATAGTATGGCATGTCATAATTCAATAATTATAATATGGTGATAGAATGATAGGATTTTCCTTAGATGTATTGCCATCATGATGGTTCTGATTTTGGGCAAACGAATGTGGGCATGGGTATGATTTTGTTAGATAATATTGATGTTTGTGATTATTTAAGATTGTGAAATTAATTAATGAATGATTCTATAGGAGTATAATCTGATATTTTAGGAGAAAACTCTATCTATTTCTTAGGAGGACTCAGTTCGATCCAAAAATAGCACCTAAGTACCCCACTCTAGAAGTAGGAGAATTGTGATGAATTATAGTATAATTATGAGGAAATATCATGGAAATAGCTTTGGGAGGCAGGGTGTGACATTAAAACACGACCGAATATAGTGTTGCAAGATGAACGGTTCATCCAAGTCAGAAATATCATTTTCAAACATGGCCATTCAAATCAAGACATGGAGAATTATTTTCAAACATAGAAGGAAGAAGTGAGTTATAGGTCAAGCACCAATGCAAGTCCAAAATTTTAATCTTGGACATTACTTTTCAAAACTAGACACAGCGGTTCATTTTAAGACATTGCCAAGTAGTCAGTTTAAAGCTGAACGAGTTAAACAAGTCCAAAAACTTAATCCTGGAAATGGACACTGAACTCTGACATTGCTCAATAGATCTTAGACATGAAAACTTGTGAGAGAACTCTAATGGATAGAAAATCCTATCAATTTGCGTGCATTAAATGAACATCATCTTCTTTAAGGGGAAAATTTTGAACTTAACCATAAAGGAGTAAAGAAAGGTCTTTCCAAGGAGTTATAAGAAATAGATATTTTTGAGAAAAGTAAGAGAAGCAAAACAAGCGCATTTGCTCTTAAACATTAAGTTTCTCTTCCCACTCCACAACGCCAAAAAGCTAACTGCATTCAAAGCCTATTTATGTAACAACTTAAGGGAGTTTGAAATTCTCTGTACTTATTATTATATATTATTTTTACTGCATTTAATTGTGTACACACTCAGCCTATGTAAGAGGTATTTCTTGTTGTATATTTTTCATTGATTGGGATAGCAAGCAAGGGTCTTGCTAATCTTGTATGAGTTTGTTGATTAGCTTTGGAAACCAACTAGGATAAGTTTGTTGGTTAGCTTTAAAAACCAACTCATGTATAAATTTGTTGGTGAGTTTTTGAAAACCAACCTATGTAAGAGTTTGTTGGTAAGCTTAGAAAAACCAACGGGTGAGCAGTGGAACTTGAGTATAGTGAGTGAGGCTGACTCTAAGAAAGGAGTAGGTACCGGCCTATGGGCTGAACCTCTATAAAATACCTATGTGCTCTATGCTACATGATTCATTTCCTAGTTAATATAGCACCTTGGTTTTATATTGACAAAATTTTAAAAAGCTTAATGCAACCCCCCTCCCCTCTTGAGCTACATTAGGATGGGACCAACAAGTAGTTGTGGGCACTGTGGCACCCAACTTGCTGGATGTAAGACCTCTTTGCTAAACCATCTAGGTGCTGTGGCACCCAATTTGGGGTTGTGGTACCCAAGTCATTGGAAATGTGGATCATTTTGCATCTCCTAGAGTCGCCCACCTTAGGCTTTGCGGTGCCCAACTCTCTAGAAAATCAACACCATGTATGTACCATCTAGGCACTGTGGCGACCAAGTCACTGAAACATGATTCCATCACTACTTCAATGGATGTTGTGGCACCCAACTTGGGTGTTGTGGTTCCTAAGTCTCTGACAACTTTAAATCCATTCATCTACTTGTTCCACATACCTCCTCCCTTGATTTTTTTAGTGTCTGGTTTATGTCCTTATCCTACAAAACAAAAAAACACCTTAAGTTAAGATAAAAAATACCTAAAATACGCGTGATTATCTAAAAAAAATGAACAAGTCAAACCTAATGAAAATCAAGGAAGCATGCAATCAATTAAACTAGTTCTACAAAAATAAAGAAAAGTTTACAAACTTGGGTTTCCTCCCAAGAAGCTCTTTATTTAACGTTTGTTCAAGACAAGTTGATGGTCTACTATCTCCAAAAATTTAAAACTTCACCTAATTGCATTAGCATGAAATCTGTCAACCAATGACCATTGACCTTGAAATTGTTTCCGGTCTTCAAATTCTCCAACTCAACAGTGTCATGTGAAAACACTTATGTTACCAAAAATGGACCAACCCATCGAGACTATAATTTTCCTGGAAACAAACATAATCGTGAGTCATAAAGAAAAACCTCCCTTGGTTTGAGGCAACTTTTGTGAAGGATTTGATCATGATATTTATTTTTTCTTTCCTTATAAATGTTTGCATTTTCATATATTTCATCTCTCAATTCTTCTAATTCATTCAATTTCAGCTTCCTTTCCTCACTAGCCTTTTGTAAATCAAAATTCAGCTTCTTGATTGCCCACTATGCTTGGTCCCCCAACTCTATAGGTAAATGGCATGCTTTATAAAACATAATCCCGTAAGTGTTGGTGTGTCCAACATCCTACACTATAGCATAGGCAAGTGGGCCAAGTCTAGGTGGGGCATCGGCCTATGTTGCCTAGTCCGATTGAATTGCATGGGCATTGTTTCTGGAAAGGTTAAGGAATAAGGTGTGCTTTTCACTAAAGCTCAAGCTTTTAATAGAATTGGTTAGCATTGAGGTCCTGAATCCTGGTACCAGAGCAAGTCACAAGTTCAACTCTCAGTAGGTGCTACCAGGGGGATTGTTGGTTTGTCCAGCATCCTACCCTATGCCGTAGGCATGTGGGACGAGTCTAGGTGGAGTGTGGGCTTGTGTGGCCTAGTTTGGTCAAACTATGTGGACGATATGTCTGGAAAGGTTGAGGAATAAGGTTTGCCTTTTGGTAGAACTAGTTAGCCCTGAGCTCCTGAATCAAATGTTGATACAAATCTCCTTACCTGGCTTGATTTTGATGTTAAATGTGATTAACCAATTGAGTTTTGATGATGTGCTAAAACATGTGAGTGAAGAGTTAAGGTATTGATAGTTATGTCATCGAGTATTACAGTGATAGGTACGTAACATATTTAGGGACATAACTTTAGAAACATGGAAAGTGCATTCAAGCTTACATCAAAGATAAATCCACCAAAATTAGTAATCAAAGGATGAAAATGCAAATGCTCAAAACTGGGATGAATCTAAACTTAGAAGAAGAACTTCATATGTACTGGAATATGTCTGAAGTTATGAGGAATAAGACAAATGATGCAAGTTTTCTAGACCTAGTTTCAATTAAAGGATATGTCTAGAATCAAATAAGAGTTTCAAAGTCACTTCAAACATGGTAAAGCACAATTCTAAAGTAAATAAGAACAGATGACTATGTTTGGACAAAAGACATGCTTTGGAACATGCTTCAGTAAAACTTCCCACCACTTAAGATGTTACGAAGCCAAGTTTCAATTCAAAGCCAAGTCCAGATGTACTATAGCAAAAAGCCACAATGTTGAACGCCTAAAGTGATTTTGGACACACTAAAGTTATTACTTCAGACATGTTGAAACAAGTCTACAATGTGTCGCTGAAGTTCAAAGTTGCACAAATCCAAAAAATACTAAGTCCTGAACTTCAGACGTTATGAAGGCAAGTTTTAGACATGCTAAAATTTTATTTTAGACATTGTCAAGTCAATTTCAAAAAAAATAAATTTCAAAATCACACGGCTGAGTATTTCATGTCACTTCAGACACTATGAAGAATTTACTTCAGACATTTTGAAGCATTTTAGACAAAGGCAGTTCAAGTCGGATGTAAGGAGTGTGAGTTGCATTATTTTAGATGGTCCAAAGATATTGCTTCAGACAATCCAAAGCTACGAATGACATCAAACAGCATAAACTTCCAATGAAGCATTCTCTACCATTCCAAAACGCACTAAAGTTTTGTTCTTAGATGGTATGAAGCCGGGAGAATGCCTCAAACATCAAAAATTTGAACATTGCAAAGCCACATTATCCAACAAAATCAACTCCAAAGGACTTATTTTTAGAAGATCTATTTAAAGAGATATGCAGGGACATTTAAAAGGAAGAAGAAGAAGTAATTATTGAAGATTAACTTGACCCTTAACTTTCTAATCTTCAAGCAATCAAGCCTAAGCATTCAATCTTTCTTCATTACCTTTCAAGGCTTGTCTTTACAACAACCAGGGAAGAACTTCTGCAACATTAATAGCAACAAGATCAAGTCTTCCACAACACTTACAAATAAACTCACTCAAAGTGTAAATCTTTTCTTTTTATATTTGTGTATTTAGTAACTTGATATTGGAGATCAAGTCTTCCGCGACACTTACAAATAAACTCACTCAAAGTGTAAATCTTTTCTTTTTATATTTGTGTGTATTCCTTAACTTGATATTGGAGACTAAAGTTAAGAAGAGCATTTTTGGTTTGTTGGAGTGTCTCATAGCAAGATTGCTAAGTGTTTAAGCCCTCTAGAGCTAGAATCTAGAAGAGAAAGCACTTAGTTTATGCCCCCTTGAGCAAGAATCAAGAAGAACAAATTGTGTGTTCTTTGGAATGTGTCTCATGAACAACTTGTTCATTCATTATGCTCCTTAGAGCTAGAATCTAGAAGAGTATTAGGTGCACTAGTTGTAATTTCACTATAGAGAGATAGTGGAACCCAAAGCACAAGAGGCATGCTGTTGGAAAGGTGAAGTAGGGATGGTTGCCTGAACCACTATAAAAATTTGTGTGTGCTATTTGCCAGCTTGTGTCTTATATTTCCATTTCAATTGCATTTTGCACAAAAGAATGAAAAAGAGAGAAGCTAATTTATTAAAGGGGTTAAGTAATAAATTTTTATAAACCCAATTCACCCCTCCCCTCTTGGGTTAAGCCAAGTCTAGTGGATCCAATAGTAAGGACTCATTCCAGTTGTGGTCTTGTAAGCAATTCTATATGCCTAAAGTGCATCATTCAACTTTACTGCCTAATCTTTTCTTGAAGTGTTCACTATCCTCTCTAGAATAACCTTGATTTGTCTATTGCTAACTTCAATTTGTCTAGAAGTTTGTGGATGATACGGTGTTGCTACTTGATGAGTGATATTATACTTTTTCAATAGTGTTACAAACACTTTACTACAAAAGTGAGTACCTTTAAGCACGATATTAGTGTCGTTAGTTTTAGTGGTCATTGACTCGATCCACTTGGACACATAACCAACAGAAAGCAAAATGTACATGTTCCCACTACACTAGATGGTGGGAATGGGCCCATGAAATCAGTGCCCCATACATCAAACACTGTGACTGTCATTTCATCTTTCTTACCAATGTTACTTGTTTTCTGACACCTATCACACTTTGCACAAAAGGCATGAACATCCTTAAAAATAGTTGGCCAATAAAAACCACATTGAAAAACTTTAAGGGTAGTCTTTTTCCCTCCAAAATGTCCTCCATAACTTAATGTGTGGTAGTAACTCAAAATACTCTATTTCTTGTTCTCACTTACACAACATTAAATGATTTGATCTGGGAAAAATTTGAAGAGAGTGTGATCATCACAAAAGTAGTGCTTCACCATTGATAAAAATTACTTCCTTACCTAATAATTTACAATATCAACATACTAGGGTTCTTTTCCCTACATAGAAAAGAGCCATTTATTAGGGAAAATCTCATTGATGGGAGTAATTTCTCCATCTTTGCTTTTCTCAAAATTAATCCCCTCCATGAGTCCAGACAGATGATCAGCTACAACATTTTTACTTCCTTTCTTGTCTTTGATTATAAGATCAAATTTTTATAGTAGTAAGACCCACTTGATCAATCTATATTTAACATCTTTATTGCTTAGCAAATATTTCAAGGCAACATGATCAGAATTGACAATTACCTTAGAATAAAGCAAATATGAACAAAACTTCTCTGAAACAAACACAATTGCTAAAAGTTCTTTTTTAGTTATAGATCATTTAAATTTTTTCTTTCATAATGAATCACATAAGGTAATTTATCTATCCTTTATCCTAAGACAATGCTAACAGCAAAATTAGTTGTATCACACATAAGCTCAAAAGGATGAGACCAATCAAGAACAAATAAAATCGGAGCAAAAATAAGTTTTTCTTTTAAGGTATTAAAAGCAATAAGGCACTCATCATCAAATCAAAATGTTACATCTTTAGCCAATAGGTTACACAAAAGCCTGCAAATTTTGAAAAATCCTTAATAAACAACCTATAGAAACCTACATGACTAGGAAAACTCCTCACTTCCTTAACCAAAGTTGGGAGATGCAACTTAGCAATTACATTAATCTTTGCCTTGTCCACTTCTTTTCCTCTATTAGAAATTATATGTCCAAGAACAATCCCCTACTTAAAAATGACACTTTTCCCAACTTAATGTCCAATTCACTTTAACATGTCTTTTAAGAATCAATGTCAAATTATCAAGGCAATCATTAAATTAATCACCAAAAATAGAAAAATTATCCATAAATGACTTGATAAACCTTTCAATCATTTCATAAAAAGTTAAAATCATACACCTTTAGAAGGTTACAAGGTCATTTCAAAGATCGAATGGCACCCTCCAATAGGCAAATATTCCAAATGGGCATGTGAATATGGACTTTTCCTAATCCTTTAGAGTGATGGGAGCCTGGTTGCAACTTGAAAAAAAATCTAGAAAACAATAATAAGCATAACCTACCAATTGCTCAAGCATCTGATCAATAAAATAGAGAGGAAAATGATCATTTCTAGTTACAACATTGAGTTTTCGGTAACATATGCACATCCTCCATCCTGTTGTCATTCTCATGGATACTAATTCTTTATCATCATTTTAAACCTCAAAAGTACCTGATTTCTTAAATACCACATGAATTAGACCTACCTATTTGCTATAAGAGATTGGACAGATAATACCTGCATTAAGCAAATTGATCACCTCAGCCTTAATAGCCTCCAGCAAGTGTTGTTTAATAAGCTCATAATTTACCATGTTTTCATACCTAAATTAATATTTTTTGGATCTTCCATTAACATAATTTTATTGGTTTATAATCACGATTGATAAAATATTAAACTTAATGGAGTTAGTTTGTATTTCAAGTATCAAAACATGTTAGAAAATATGACAAATGTGTTATTGTAGTAATTTTTTAGCATAAAAGGAGGTTGATGTGGAAAATATGTTAAAATTTAAAGTTGTGTCCCTTCAAATTATCTTTCCAATGCATCAACATCAATTGATTCTGATGTTGTATGAGAAAGTTATGGTTAAAATAGTAGACCTTTTTTTGGTGAATAGCATCATGCACAAATGATGCAAGGACTTTGTGGGCAAAATTTTAGGCGCCAAGGTGCCGGTGCTAGTGCAGTGCGTATGAAGTGTCCTATTTTTAGTGATTTAAGTGTTTTTGCGCAAAGGACTTGGGGAATCCATATAGAAGTGTAAAATAACTCTAAATTGGGTTATTTAGAGAGGAAAACGCAAGAAAGAATGGGCTTTTGGTGGAGGATTTTAAGATTAAAAGAAATTGTAGTGCAAAGCTAGAGGAAGATCAACTTCAACTCAAAGTTTTATTGTTCTTCATTGTTTTCTTTTAATATTTGGATCATGTTTAGAATACTTGGAAATTATTTTTGATATAATTATGAGTAGCTAAACTTGTCATTCTAGAGGAGAGATGGATCTTATGTGGATATTATGGTGTGATTAATTAGTTATATTATTGATTATTTTCATTGGTTTATTTGTGATGTTTGTTCTTAATGCTTTCAATTTATTGTCCATGTATTGAAAGATATTTACACTCAGGAGAGGTAATATTTAATAGAATCTAGGTATCATCACATGAAATTCTAGATGATTTGGGAGAGCTTTTGGATTTTGTGAAATTATTTAAAAGAATCATAAATCTTAATGCATTTTTAATCATTTGATTTTTATAGGGATATCGAAATTGGGATATTGAGAATAGATACTTGACTCAAAATTTGGGAGAGGGAGTTGAGTGAATTAGAATTCTTGATTTATAAACTAAGAGAATAATCAATATATATATATAATGAGTTGAAAACATTATGATTAAAGCATAAGTGAAATCGATCCTCTAAAGTTCCTCTATCTTGATTTCTTTTCACCAAAGTCTGTTTACTTCTACTTCTTGTTAAAATTCTTAGTTTTTAATTTTTCAAATAAAGGAAGGATTATTTATTGCAATAGATAGTGATTAATTGAAATATATGGTCCCTATGGATATGATAACCTTCTCATCATCATACTATAAAATTTGATACCGTACGCTTGTTGTTGAATTGCAGTGACCAAGTTTTTGGCGCCACTATCAGGGACTATCTTTATTTTAATTTATCACTAATATTGTCATAAGATAATTATAGTTTTAATTTGAATTTTTATTTTTCACTTTATTTTGAATTTTCTTTTCTCTTGTTTTTATTTGATTTTATTTCTTTTTGCTTTCCTAACAGTGCATGTAGATTCCTTTTGCTTGAAGACATGGCATCCAATACTTTCCAATGGCCCAATGAACGCAATATGGTAAGAAAAGTTGTTGGGTTACTTTGAAGTGGATCGAATCATAACACTCATTGCATAGATATCATCTTTAACTCACTAGTTAGTAATAGCCAACTCAGGATCAGAGGAAGTTTCAATTTTGGGAGAGTCTTCTTCTACAATTAGATCATACATGGCTATAGATAAAAATAAGGAAGAGGTGTAGTGTCACACCCCACCTTGGCGCCTATGTGTTTTATCATTACCTTGCCATTTTGTAACGCCCCGCCCTCCTGGGGTCGTTACTCCACTTTACACCATAAATCCACATGATTATACCATGATTTTTC
>JAYJMB010007515.1:0-10148 GCA_036873735.1 Pouteria campechiana
AAAGATGAAGTATTAGGTGCAAAAGATGAAGTATTAGGAGAATAAAATATGACATTTTGCATTCTCATCAGAAATCTTTGAATTTCCATAAGAAACCTTGAAATTATGGATCAAGCCCTATTTTTATTTCTACTTGAGGATGGTTCTTGGTTGGGAATCCAAGTTGGGCATGATTCATGGTGGGATTTGGAATTTTTGAGATGATAATGGATGGAAAGTGGAGGCTAGACAAGAATTTTTAGGTAAATATCAATTTATCAAACTGATTTCATGTTTTTCTTATGCTAGGGTTTTGGGGTATATTTGTGAACAATGATAATTGGAGATTTCTCAAAAATTATGTATTAAAATTATAAGGATTAATGGATTATATATGGTTTATGATATGTTTGTAAAGACGTAAGCTTGGAAAATCATGATTTTGCATTAATTCCATCCATGAACAGTGAACTAAGGTAAAATTGATATTAATTCATGAAAATTGATGGGGAAAATGGGTTATTAACTGATTTTGATACATTTGGCATGATTCTAGGTTATTAAAATATGATTTTTCATGATCCATTTCTATGAATAATAATCATGTGAATAGTGAATTTTTGGTTTTGTGTAAAAACATGAGTATGCTTGGTTCAATTGGGTTATAAGCATGATTAGCATGTTATTAAGATAAATTTAATATTGAATATACTATGGGTTCATGATATATAATTGGGAATGAAAACCTCTAATCTTATATTACTTGAGAAACATGCAAATAAGAGATGACTCTTAAGTTATTTGGTTAAATATTTTGATGAAAGATAAGTCATAATTGAATTTGAGATCTACATGATATGTGTAAGGTTATCTAATTATGAAAAAGGAGTCAAGTTGAGAAACACAAGGGTTGTATGTAGTCCAGCTTGAGGTAAGTAGGCTTCCTTTTCCTATTGAATGTGATGATTGGATGGGGATATAAATATCCTATTCATTTATAATCCAGGTAGTTTGGGGATTACGAATATCCCATATTTCTAAAGGTTAATGTGTATTATGTGTTGATAATATAATTGTGTGAACATGATGGGATATGAATTATCCCATGAATATTGTGTATGCATGAATTGAAGGGTATATAATCATGAAACACACATTTGAAAATTGGGGATAGAGAGTATCCTGAGTATTTATGTGTTATGATTATTTTTTTGGTATATGGATGTCTGAATGTGAGGGATAAAGAATATCCCATCGTTGTATGTATAGATCGATGATTTATGGTGATAAGGATTATCCCATGATTAGATATTTTGCTATATATTGGTAAATGTATATATTGATGGAATGTGAATTATGTGATATAATGAGATTGTATGTAGTGCTTGAATGGCACAGCTATGGTGCAGCCAGAGTGGTCTAGGTATGACGAAGGGTGCCTAGATGGCACAAAGATGATGTTATACCCTTAAATGGTGTAAAGCATTTGTTGGATTAAAGTGGATTTAAGCCTCATGAATTTATATATTAGTAATGTGATATTTTACTCATGTCTTAGTTTAGAATCAGTTGGTTTGATTTATTGTTGTTTTATACCTTTGCCTACTTACTGAGTTACCCAAATTCATGCCTTCTTTTTCTATTTTTTTATCTGACGGGATAGGTAAAGAATCCTAACTATGGATTGGGATTAATAATCTAGATTCGGAGACGTTTTGATTATGAAATGGTAAATTGGGATTGGACTCCCTTCATGTTATATTTTTGCAAATTAAAAGTTAAATTAAATTTCTAAAATATGATTAGAATAATGTATATTATATGGATGGGCTTTTCATAGTGATATAATTGTAATTGTAGCTGTGTGATTGCCATCATGATCGGTTCCGGTCTTGAGACAGAGTTGAGGGTGTTAGTATGAATTGTTGTTTATCTTAATTATTTTATGATTGTTGAATTTAGTTTTTATATATTAACTGGGATTTTTTGCAAAAATTATGTAAAAATGGAGAATTTTAGGAAAATATTAGCATCCTGCATTGGCCTCAGTAGTGCATGGTGAAAATGCATATGGTGGTGGTGCAGGGTGTTACAGATGATGTCAGAGCCTATCTGCTCATCTGTTTGAGAGCACTAAGCCTAGAATCATGACGACAGTAGTTATTGGAAGAAAGAAAACATAACATGCCTATATAAGTTTATGGATGTATTGAACATATCAATGAACATTAGAATGTGAGGGAAATGTCAGTTCTATCTAGAAGGCATGAGTGAGGAAAAAAAAAGAAAATATGTATATGATACTTGTGAATTGATATGATAATGCATAGATCATACTATTATGAAATGCAGGTGATAGTGCTGTGATAGCACAAGAGTAACCTAGGGGTGGTTTATGCCTTTTTATGATCAGAATAGCATAGTGAAGCATGTTAGTGCCTATATGTGCATTATATGAGAAGGTCAAAATATTGTCCTTTACAATGTGTTTGATATGGAATGTTTGGATATTAGATTATATAGTGTGGCGAATAAATGAAGCTGTGAAGTTTCATGAATTAAGGTTAGAATTGAATATAGTTTGTTTATAGTGTATTTGAAATTGACTGTTAGAATGCAAATGAAATAATGAAATTGTGAAGTTTCATGTATAGGTATTAGAAACTAAAATCAAGTTCAGTTGTTTGTTTGCTTGTAATGGAATCATTGGATTCCTTAAAATAAGATGTGATGTAAATTTGGTTGGTTGCTTGATTACCTTGATGGGACATAGCATGTAGTGGCATGAATTCTGTGAGTGATGCTTGATGAGTTTTATGACTATGATTTTAATACTGGAATGGCATTGTTGTGATTGTAATGCCAGAATGGAATTGATGTGATGGATATGTTGAGATAATGTTGTGTGTTTATGTTTTGATTTGATTGATTTGGTTAATTGAAATGGTGTTAATATGGCATTGTCTTGCCATATTGATTGTTAAACAGGATGATCTATTTTGTATGATTGAATAACCTTGTTTGTGAGTAGGTTGATTTGAATAAGTTCTCATTTGTGCCATGATGGTGTTGGTTATTATTGAATTCCACTATACTTGAATTGAGTTATTTTGATATAATTGATGCATTGAGGTATTTCCCTATGTATTGACATTGAATTTGCCTTGAGCCTGAATTGCTCTAATGGTGAAATGTTGTATATGTGGAATGTGTTTACATAGTTGTATAGATTTATAGATACGATGTATGTGGGTGACATACATATGCTTGAACTTAATATAACAATGTTTGCCAGTGAATTGGTGGTCAGGTCATGAAAACCATCAGTTGTTAATGAGTTAGTGGTAAGCTTGTGAAAACCACCATTGTATAAGTTTGTTGGTATGCTTGGAAACCAATGAGTTGGTGGTTGTGTGGATGGTAGTACGGGAGGAGGTCGGATAGCCTAGACTGTGTTGCATTGTGAATCACGAGCATTAAATTGCTATGATATTATTATTGTCATCTATTGTTGCATTGTCATTGGCATACATTGATGTGCATGTTATAAGACTGCTATGTTTTGAATATATAGAAACTATAATTGATAATGTCATGTGTGATTCAAGGATGCCTTATAATGAGGTTGTATGTACAATTGATTTTATTGGTTATAGGAGTCACGTTCTGAGTTTATGTGCATGAACTATGCATCATGAGTATGAATTTTGGCTTGATAGACCACTTGTGTATAACCATATGTCATGAAATTGTTGTAGCAATAACACAAAGAGAGTACATGGATAGAGGGATAGATATCCCTTACAGTGAGTGATCATGAGAGGAGTAAACCTAGTTCATTTTTTATGAGTAAGTACCCATATGGACAAAATGGAAGAGTTTATTTTGATTTGATTTTTTTGGCGTGTTGAATGCCATGGATGAGAACTGAATGATAAAATATATATAATCAATATTATACAACTTGCGCGGTGTATCCATATGGATCTGCAAGATGTAAATTAGTCATAATGGACTAGTGACATCGATAGTTATTTGCTTTTGTGTATTAGAGTGTGCAGCAGAAGTGTGACATGAATAAAATATGATATAATATTTTGGCATATGGACTTATATTTAAAGTTTTAAGAATGAAACTTTTGTAAGGGGGGAGTTTATAATGCTCGAGATTAAAATGTTGAAAGTGTTATGAATTATTGATAAGAGTATAATGAATGTGAATTTAGCAAAAATTTTGAAATTTTAGGCTATGATTTAAGTGTAAGTGTATGAGAACATGAAGCTAAATATAACATAGGTGTCACTTGTACCCAATGTTTGGCATACCTGATGAATGAATTAGGAAAAGTGTTCAACATAAAAGTTATATCCCTTGAAATTTCCCAGATAATGAATTATAAATCACATAAAATGGATATCATATAAGAAATTTATAGTTAAAATACTATGGATGTCTTTAGGGCTATAAATTGGGTTAAAACACATGGCATTACTTTGAGGCTAAATTACTTATATTTTTAGGCTAAATACTAAAAAGCTATAAACATGAAAGTGTTAGATCTAGAAATTATCATTATAATGAATCATGAATTCTGACATCGTACAAGGGAGATATGGCCAAAATAAGAAACCTATTTCGGTCAGGCAGTAGGTTGGTGCTGCAACACAAAAATCCTTTACTGCGGCATTGACTTAGAAAATGGTTTTTGGAGTGTGCTGCAATACTAGAATCCTATGTCACAGCACTAGGTTCGCTAGTCCCATGGAACACTAAAATTTTATGATTTTTAAGGGCTGTTAAGTCCCTTTCTTCCCCATTTTTCTTCCTCCCTTGTTTTCTCATGCCCCTAGCCTTGAAAACCCATCAACCTAAACCCATTGTTTTGTGATTTAGGCATATAAATCTTTGAATTTACATAAGAAACCTTGAAATTATGGATCAAGCCCTATTTTTATTTCTACTTGAGGATGGTTCTTGGCTGGGAATCCTAGTTGGGCATAATTCATGGTGGGATTTGGAATTTTTGATATGAAAATGGATGGAAAGTGGAGGCTAGACAAGAATTTTAAGGTAAATATCAATTTATGTAATTGATTTCATGTTTTTCATATGCTAGGGTTTTAGGGTAAATTTGTGAATAGTGATAATTGGAGATTTCTCATAAATTATGTATTGAAATTATGAGGATTAATGGATTAAACATGGTTTGTGATATGTTTGCAAAGATTTAAGCTTGGAAATCATGATTTTGCATTAATTCCATCTATGAACAGTGATCCTAAGGTAAAATTGATAGTAATTCATGCAAATTGATGGGGGGAAAGGGTTATTAATTGATTTTGATACATTTGGCATGATTCTGGGTTGATAAAATATGATTTTTCATGATCCCTTGCGGTGAACAATAATCATGTGAATAGAGAATTGAGGTTTTATTTAAAATTGTGAGTATGCTTGGCTTAATTGAGTTATAAGCATGATTAGCATGTTACTAAGAAAAATTTAATGTTGAATATGCAATGGGTTCATGATATATAATTGGGAATGAAAACCCCTAATCTTATGTTACTTAAGAAACATGCAAGTAAGAGATGACTCTAAGCTATTTGATTAAATATTTTGATGAAAGATAAACTGTAATTAAATTTGAGATCTACATGATATGTGTGGGGTTATCTAACTATGAAAAAGGAGTCAAGTTAAGAAACACATGGGCTGTGAGTGGATTTCACCTTGAGGTACGTTGGCTTCCTCTTCTTGTTGAATGTGATGATTGGATGGGGATATGAATATCCCATTTATTTATAATCTGGGCATGCATGTTTTGCTTGGGGATTCTAAATATGCCATATTTTCTAAAGGTTAATCTATATTATTTGTTGACAATATAATTATGTGAACATGATGGGATATGAATTATCCCATGAATATTGTGTATGCATGAATTGAAGGTGATATAATGTGTTCCCTAATATGATTAATATATCTTTCATGAAACACACATTTAAAGAATGGGGATAGAGAGTATCCCATGTATTTATACATTATGATTATTATTCTTGTGTATGGATGTCTGAATGTGAGGGATAAAGAATATCCCATTGTTATATGTAAAGGTTGATGATTTACGGGGATACGGATTATCCCATGATTAGATATTTTGCTATATATTGTTAAATGTATATATTGATGGAATGTGAAATATTCCATGATGCTTATGTGATATAATGAGATTGTATGTGGTGCTTGAATGGCACAACTATGGTGCGGCCAAAGTGGTCGTGTGTGATGAAGGGTGCCTAGATGGCATGAATATGATGTTATATGCCTGAATGGCATAAAGCACTTGCTGGATTAATGAGGATTTAAGCCTCATGAATTTATATATTAGTAATGTGACATTTTACTCATGTTCTGGTTTAGAACTAGCTGGTTTGATTTATTATTGTTTTTACTGAGTTGCCTGGTCTCAAGCCTTCTTATTCTATTTTTTTAGTTGATAGGATAGGTAAAGAATCCTAACTATGGATTAGGACTGATAATCCAGATTTGAAGACATTTTGATTATAAAATGGTAAATTGAGATTGGAATCCCTTCATGTTACATATGATGTATATTGTATAGCATGAGATGTCATAGTGATATAATTGTAATTGTAGTTGTATGATTGCAATCATGATTGGTTTCGGTCTTGGGACATAGCTGAGGGTGTGGTTATGAGTTTTTGTTATTCTCAATTGTTTTATGATTGTTAAATTTAGTTTTCATATATTAAATGGGACTTTTGGTAAAAATTGCATAAAAATGGGGAATAGTTAGGAAATTATTAACATCCCACAACGGCCTAGGTAGTATGTGATGAAAATGCATATAGTGGGGGTGTGGGGTGTTATAATGATATTCAAGCGTGACTTCCTTCCACGGACAATAATCCAAGCTCAAATTCTCTAAATCTTCCATCCAATCATTGAAAATCACATTTCCTTTCATTTCCCACTGTCGAAGTTGGGAAAACTTGTGTTTGAATACAAGAATGATGGATTTTCAATGATAAATAAGTAATTTCTTAGCTAGATTGGCACGAAATAGGGTGGAATCATGGGTTTTGGGCATTGGAAGAAAGAAAATGAACCATGGAACGGAAAATAGAATGGCTGAACAAAAAATGTTGATTTTTTGACTTTAAATAGCCAACCAGTGCCGACAATTCTAGAATTCGGTGTCGCAATGCCTGCCCATCTCCCCACCACCCTTGTTCCCATCATGATCCGGTACAAACAACGCTAGTTTCGCTAGCTCCTTTTATTTTGTGACTTTCTCCCCTTTTGGCCATATTTTTCTAATATATTTAACCATAATTTTTTGAAATATTCTAACATTAAAATACATATTTAATCCTCTTTTTATGCATCATCAAAATAAATAAATTTTCCTCATGTAAATCTAAATCATGTCCACTTACTTCATCTCATAGAATATAACTTTACACTTTAGTTCATTTTCAATCAAATTAATGTTAAAGCCCAAAATTTAATACCCCAAGTGTTACATACATCCATGGTGATGTGTAGGATATTCACAAGTTTTAAACATGGAAATTTAGGGCTTATAGCTAATGAGAGTATCTTTATAAGGTATTTTGAACACTTAAAAGGTTTTGTGATGTATTGTGAACATAAAGATGACAAATTAATTACGATTTAATACCTAATGTAGACTTCCTAGAAAATGATTTCCCAAGCATTGGTGAAGTCAAGAAATATCTTAGACTTTATGAGTTACAAATGCTCAAGATGATGTATCCTTATCTCATAAGCAAGAGGATAATCCATAATTTCATCCAAGGATGACTGAAGATAGTGGGAGCAATATCTTACAAAGTGGGAGTATACCATCACATGGTTCACAAGATCCATAAATATGAAAACTTAAATGTGGAATTATTCCTTATCATCGCTTTGATTCAAGTAGAGTCCTTCATAAGTATTGCTGAGGGTGATGGTGAGACAACTTCTTTTGATAAGTCTATAAAATCGTCTACCTCTGATAAATGGCTAACTACTATGCAGGAAGAAATGATTTCAATGGCTAACAATAATGTAGAGGAGTTGGTTGATCTTCTGCTTAGGTGCCAAATTATCTATAATAAATGGGTTCTTAAAATAAATCACAAGGCTAATGGATCAATTGACAAATGCAAGGCCCAACTTTTGGTGAAAGTTTATACCCAACAAGATAATATTGATTATGAAGAAACATTTCTCTATGATGAGAATTGCTTTTATTCACCTCATTTTAGCTATCATTGCATGGTTGGACTTGGAATTGTTCAAAATGGATGTAAAAATAACATTTCTCAATAGATAATTAGACAAAGAAATGTATATGGATCGACTAATGGGTTTTCAGGTTAAGGGACAAGAACACAAATTATGTTGATTGAAATGTTGATTCATGGCTTAAAATAATCGTCAAGGTAATGATATATTCAATTTTAAGATATTATTATTTCCATTAGCTTCACAATGATTGAGGATGACCATTGTGAGTATGTTAAGAGAGTTGAGAATAAGTTTCTAATTCTCTTATTATACATGGACGATATCTTGCTAGTAAGGAATCATTTGGAGTTGTTTAACTTTACCAAGGAGTGGTTGTCTTTTATATTTGAGATGAATGACTTGTGTTAGCTAGATTATGTGCTAAGGATAATGATCTCAAGAGATCATTCTGTGAGACTTCTTAGTTTGTTACATAAAAAAAATTTAAAGTGATTTTGCATGCACTATTCAAAGTCTATTGATACTTCAATGGAAAAAGGACTAGTTCTTAGTATTGAGCAATGTCCTAAAATAGAAGAAAAAAAGATGCAAATGGCTAAGGTGCCAATTCTAAGCACTATTGATAGTCTAATGTATACTAGGATATGTACTCGACCCAATATTTGATTTGTCGTTGGTATGGTTAGTCGATACTAAGGTAATCTTGGAATTGCTCACTAGGTTGCAGTTAAGAGGATATTCTAATATTATGATGGAATTGCAAATCTTGCCTTGTATTGTTAAGGAGGAAATCTCAAGGTTTTTGGATATAGTGATTTAGATAGGATGAAAGAAAAATTACTTTAGGATATGCTTTTATACTTTGAGGTGAAGCCATCTTTTAGTATAGTAAGAAACAAGGATGTGCTTCTTTATCCACGGTCGAGTTAAAATTTGTAACAAGTTCAGTTGTGGTATAAGAAATAATATGGTTAAAGATATTCTTGCAGAGTTTAAACATTACGGGGCAAGTTGATGAGGTTGCAGTGCTCTTTTGTGATAACACAACTGCAATTACCTATTTGAAGGATCCCAAGTACTATAGAAAATTGAAACACATTGACACTCGACTCCATTTTATTCTAGATAATATTATAGAAGGGCAAATAGTCCTAAAATATGTTTCTACCTACTAAAGACATGGATGCTAACCCATTAACCAATCCCATTGTTAGAGAATTATTTATAATGCATGTTAAAAGTTGGGATTTTCTTAGAATTTGACCTATATGTTTTCTCTAATAATGGAATAAATTTTCATTTGTGAGTTTTTGGGGTATATATATAAATCTAAGAAATTAATCTTACCATGCTTTAAATTAGCCTTTTCACACTGGAAATTTCCTTGGTGCTGACATAGCGAGTAGGATGAGACATAAAAGATCATGGGTACCATGTGTATGTGATCTCCTTAATGCATAGAGAGTGAACAAGGGTTAAATAATATTAAGTGTTTCCTTAGTAAGACTAAGGTGTAACTAGTTATCTATTTGGATATGGAATATGTCCACATCTCCATGTAGCCATTAAAGAGCCTGATGGAGATTCATGTGTTAGAATCTCAAATTAGACACTCTTAGAATGGCTAGATCAACATTTGTACGGTGTTAGAGCATGACAAAGTAAGTGCAACCTTCTACCATAACATACATATCATACTATATGTACTATAAATAAACCATATTAGGTAGTGAATAAATAGATCCCTACTTCATCACTGTGTGAACCTTATGAACTTTTAGTCCAAATAATACCCTTTGTGATTGGAAACTGTAAGGCCCTGGAAATTTCAAAAATGTCAATGTTCACTCTTGTAAAGTTTTAGAAATTTTTACAATGCGGCATA
>JAYJMB010007517.1:0-10139 GCA_036873735.1 Pouteria campechiana
GCATAATTTTAAAAAGGGAATAGTCCCACAGAATCCATTCCACAAAAATAAAATAAAATAAAAAGTAGAATCACTTTGATAGGACTCATCAAAATGATTTGATAAAAATCCAATCCATCTCAATAAAAGAATTAAGTGGGCCCTGAAATTAGAATCATACGAGAACCAGTATAAACAAATCAAAATTCTCACACTTTACTTGTGGTTAATTCAAACAGATTTTTTACCAAAATGATTTTAAGTGCCATTGTTAAATGGATAATAATAAGCACAATAGATTATTAAATTTCATCAAATATTTTTTGATTAGCAACCAATCAATTTACAGGAAGTTTGGATGGAGTATGATTCCAACTCAAATCCGCATGATGTTGCAGCCATCCATTAGCCATGCCATGCTCGAGAGACAGTAGACTCTACGCAACATCGTAATTTCCAAACCATGCTTCAAGAGGTCCCATCGACGACGACTTATAGACCATTTTCTTTCCAAGAAAGCGTAAAGGAGAAAGTAAACTCCATTGTTACAAAAGCATGACAAGCACAATAAAAATACAACCAAACCCATCAAAAGCCTAAAAATAAGATGACTTCCAGCCCAAAAATCAAGACATGACAAAAAGCTATGATCATTCGAGACAAACTTCCTTTACTTAAAACAATCATTCCAGTCAAATAACCAGTTGCTTGCAAACAAAGCAACGTAATACCACATCTATGTAGGGCACACGTGATAATCATCACTGACCCGGTTCATGAAACAACGGTGTGGATCTTATACAATGTGCCACGCGCACCGAATGGTCCTGTGTCCACCACTGTGGATGGTCCACACATGAGAGCAACCTAAAAATGAATGATGGGCTTGTTTTGCTTTTTTATCTACCTCCAAAATAATCATATGTGGGCAAATTAGTGAATGGTGGATGGTCCACAAATGAGAGAGACCTAAAAATGAATGATGGGCTTGTTTTGCTTTTTTACCCACCTCAAAATAATCGTATGTGGGCAAATTAATGGATGGTAGTGGATGGTCCAAAAACAAACACGCCGGCCAATCATCTCTCCTTTCCTTTCATGCTTTTCATGCTGCCGTGCAAAATTACACCAACTAAAAACCAAGCGGTGAAGTCATGAAGGTGTGGCGCGCCAACTTTACCCCCACACCAACATCAGTAGTGCTCCGCATGTGGCATGAATGATACTTCCTTTCACACTCGTGCAAAAAGAAAGAGATACACAACTACAGTACCCAAAATGAGCTGTTGGAGCCCACCAGCATAGATATTGAGCAGACCGCTGACACGGTCACATTTTCCTCCCTTAACATTATGTTGAAAATTTACAAATAGGGTTCAAGCTGGCTTACCCAAAACTTATATAACTCAGCTCAATTTGGTCTCCAACTTACATCTCCGCCGTTGTCACAAGCAGCCGCACACGTGGAAATGCACACTCGTGCACGTAATCTAATCTGCTCATCCGGAAAGTCCCTAGGTCCATTATGCTAGAAAATTACGCCGGTTCGGTAACCGGTTTGTCTGGTCGCAAAGATTAGGTGGAACACCTCGTTCCAACCAACAGCATAAGTAATTAAAATATAAATCATTCTTAGATTTTTATTGTTGGTCACTTACACAATAGTAACTCAAGAGGAGGGTGAATTAAGTTTTTAAAACTTTTTGACAAATTAAATGATTGAAGTGCTGAATGAATAAATAGAATAAATTACACAACAAACAACATAATATTTTTATAGTAGTTCGACCCTTTCTGAGTTCCTACTCCACTTCTCTGAGTCAGTCTCTTCTACTGATCTCAGGTTCCCTTAATATCTTGATCAACCTAATGAAATACATGTTAGTTTTCCAACAAGCTCACCAATCAACTTACTGGTTTCAAAGCTAACTAGAAACTTTTACAACTTGTTGATTTTCTAAGCTCACCAATAGACTTGTATCCTTTTATCAAGTTCCTTACTTGCCTATCTTAATACATAGATACAAAGCACTTTGCTTGTGTTACTAAATGCTAAAACAAAGTGTACAAATTAATGCCTTTTACTTAGGCAAACTTGTATAGAAATTTAGAACTTTAAATAAATGAATAAGCAATAAGAGTAAAAAATTCAAACTCCTTAATTGTGAAGTGATTTAGACTTTGAGAGCTTCTAATAGAGTTGTAGTCGTTGGAGTTAAACTTTGAAGGAAGATGTTGAATGCTCAAAACTTTTACTTCGTTGTATTTTTAGTATTTTCAATATGTTCAATTATTTTCTTTTGCATTTGAATGCTTCTTTTATAAGCTATGAGTGATTTTCCGTTGCTGTATTTGACAGATTTTCAAACATTCAAAAATATTTTTTTTTTATCTTATATTTTTTTTGACATCTAACTTTGCAGTAATCTGGTATCGATCTGCAATTTTATCGCTAACTTTTCTTAACATTCACATGAGTATCAGAGACTCCGAAGTAGCTTTTTCAGTTATTCCAAAGTGACAAGTGAATAGATAATGTCTTGAATGATTTCGGATACTCCGAATTGTTTTCTTTAGATTTTCTGAAGTGACGGTAAACTATTTTATTTACAACATTTCTTTGTAAAGAGGTTTTTAGATTTTTGCAAACCTTTGATGCTTTACAAAAGGTAACTCTGAAATATGTTCGACTACTCCAAAGTTTGCTTACTGACTCCGCAGTAAAGTTTTGACAATTTTGAAGTAAGGTTTTTGACTCCGAAATGTATGTTGATAGCTCAGAAGTATGCCTAATAAACTCCAAAGTTATTCTTCTTGACTCCGAATTATACTGTGACAACTCTGAAACTTCCCTGTCGATTCCGAAGTATGCTGTTACAGTTTCGAAGCTTTCTTGTTAACTCCTAAGTATGTTTGTGATTACTCTAAAGCATGTTGTGGCAACTACAAAGCTTTCCAATTAACTTTAAAGTATGCTTTGTTTACTTCGAAGCTTGTCTGTTTACTCTAAAGTACACTTGTGACTGCTCCAAGTATGCTTGTGACTACTCCGAAGTGCATTGTGATGACTCCAAAGATATTTCTGTTGGCTCTAAAGCATGGCTTGAATACTTTAAAATTTTTGTTTTCTTATTTTAAGTATATATGAAATACTTTTTTTCTTCTTTAATTATTATGAAGATTAGTCTTAAGTTGAGTATGGATCAATGTTTCTGCAGTATACTTGAGAACAAATTGTTAGTGCCTTAAAGTTTCACTCATGTCTGTACTCATTATCAAAACTTACTTGGTTAAAAATGTTCATCATCAAAATCAAGCAAGATAGTATATTCAACATTTATTTTGACTTACATCCCTTACAAAAGAAATTATAATAATTAAATTTTTAAGTAAAAAATATCAAAGTGTAGGTGTAGACTTAAAATTGTTAACATATAAGGAGTTTATGTTAGGTTTTAATTTATAATCTATATTTTTAATCAAATATATATATTTCATATATATATATATGTTAATATTTAAAGAAAATATAATAATATAATATCACATGCTCCATTAAAGTAGATATTGTTATACTTGTTTTTACTTATATGGCATATAGAAATAACCTATGTTGCTTATTTATTTTTATCTTTTAGCATTATGAATAATTAAATGAAATTCATTTCCTCCATCTTAATTAACACAACTTATTAATTTAGTAATCCAAAAATTATGTAAATCATTTGAGTGCTAATATCTATTATTTAAAATTTATTTATTTATCGTGGGACCTGTAAGAATATAATCATGCACTCCATGTGGATGAAATGTTTTTTCCCATGATTTCATATCTTAGCTGTACCTAAGTAATGAAATTTGTGGGCCCCACTTTTATAACCTCTGGCTGATCCGATCCGATCCGATCTCGTTCGCCTAGCCGTGTACGTGGAACGTGGACCATCGAATGGGGCCCCACAACATGGTTATTCTTTTGATCAGATAAGATGTGGGGCCCAACTCACGGAGGGCTAGATGTTGCAGCTGGGGGCGCAATGCACAATTACCCAGAAACACCATGCTTTAACGGCGGCGTGAAAATGACCGTCTAATGATGGACAGCGAATCAGCGAAGGGGTAAGAAAAAACCACACACGCACATAAAAGTGGGGGTCAACGGTCTTAATTCAAAGAAGAAAAGCAGGATTAGGAACCGTCTGTCAGCTTAGTTTCTGGGCCATGCACGTGCGAGCGGGCCCCACAGGTTGAGGGGGCCGTAATCAAGAGCGCGGCGTCCTTTTATGGCCGCAGGAGTTGGCCGGCTGGTTGGCTGGCTGGCTGGCTGGAATTCAGATGAGCGAATGTGGTCCAACAAACGTGCTCTGCACAGGCAATTGCACTTTATCCTCATCATCTGCGTCCTTGCCTTGCATTTCGAATTAAAGACCACGTGCCATTCATCGCTGAAAACCCAGCTGTCCAGATCATGGGTCTAGATCAACAGCCAGACCAGCCCCCTTATTTGCATGCATATCAATATCACCCTGATCTGGAACATTTAATTACCGACCGTCACCAAGCAACCTTCCCACTCCGTCAGCACAGCAGCACATAAAGCTCCCCCTATCAATCCTCTTTAAGACTCTCAATGCTTACTACCATACGCCTGTCAACATCATGAGAAGAGACTGGTCGGTCGCTCATGCAAATTAACGTTGACAGCTAGGCCAAGTGCGTTTGTATTGCATGAGACCGAAATTGCACGCTCATCGAATAATAATTAAAATGATTCGGGTCTTTTTGGATCACCTAACACGAGAGGTATATGACTTGTAGGTTTTAATATTGTTTTTGCAAGGGATGCTAGTGTTAACTGAAAATTGAGAATCTGTCGGAACAGGACAAAAGGACAAAGATACGATGCTGCCTTGTCCATTTACCCTTTTGTTTTGTTTTCTGTTTGCTTAGATGGCCACGTGTATAAGCAATCTGGACCGCTTATTTGCCCCTCGGATTGGAGGATTCTAAACAGCATTATCAATATGGAGCCAGTTTTGGCTGGATCGTCGCACCATCCGACACGACCCGAATCGATTTCCAGGAGAAAACCTACAAGCATATCGTGGTATGGAAGCCGGAGTATTTTCGCAACTGCTACTGTCCGCATCTTCATGGGCTTTTTTTCCTTGTCCGAAGGACATTTACCCTTGCCAGCTACAAATTGATATACCCAACCCCGTTTTAAGTCTAATTTTCTTTAATTATTCAAGATAGGAATAAGAGAATACGGGTATAATTGGATTTAGCATCTTTAGGGGAAAAATTGAATGAAACACAAAAAGGAAAACAAATAAAAATCAATATATGGCATTAATTAATTATATAGATGTTCACCTTCACATTGGCAACATAATCATATGGACAAACATACACATAAATGATAATGGCAGGAGTTTCATAAATTTCTCAAAAAATACCCCTTATTCACATCGTACCATATAATTTTTTTCCTCTCGTTTTTCTTTTCCAAAAATCTGCAGTAAATAGTAATCCCAAATTACCAAAATAAATTAAAGAATCTAAAAAAAAAAAAAAAACAATCTTTTTTACCTTCTTACCATGAAATTCCCCGCGTTCCATCCCTAGCCTCTCCACTCGCTGCACTGCGTCGTGGGCCTCGACTTTTGCTTGCCTGCCCGTAACGGGCAGGGCGTCTGGATGGGAGGCACCATGCAGTTGTATTGCAAGCACAGGGAGCTGCTCAAAGGAATCGCAGCCGTCGGATTGATCTGAATCCCCGTCAGGTAGTTGTGCTGCAGATACAACACCTGAATCCCTGAAGCCAAAAGCCGATCCACCAGGCTGCCCGGCACCTGCCCGACGAACTTGTTGTTGTTCAGGTAGAGATTCTGGACCGAAGCTAACAGCGGCGATATGTCCCCCGACAGCCGGTTGTAGCTCAGGTCGACGGTTTGGATCGTCACCTCCCCCGTTGGCCGCACCGGCCCGCTGAACAAGTTCCGCTGCAGCTGCAAAGACGACATCTTGAAGCCGAAGATGCTGCCCGGGATGCTGCCCGTGAACTGGTTGCGGCTCAGGTCCAGGTAGTTGAGGCGATTGAGGCGGACAAGGAGGCGGTCCACGGCGCCCGACAGCCGGTTAGACGACAGCGACAGATACTGCAGTGACGGCGGGAATGCCAACGCGGCCATCGCGCCGGAGAGGTCGTTGTGCTTGAGGTCGACCCGCGTCAATGCGGTGGCGGCTTGGAATTGGGGGATTCCGCCGGCGAGCTTGTTGTGCGCGAGGATGAGATTCGACAGCGCCGGGATTCCCCCGATCGACGCGGGGATTGTCCCTGACAGCTGATTGTAGCTGAGGTCGAGCGTCTGCAAGCGCTTGAGCTCGCCGAGAGACGGGGGAATCGCGCCTGCGATGAAGTTCTTGCTGACAGCGAGGAATCGGAGGTTGCGGCACTGGGAGAGGGAGGCTGGGAGGGAGCCGTAGACACGGCCGGGGACGACGGAGAGCTCGGTGAGGGCGGTGAGCTTGCCAACGGCGGCGTCAAGGCGGCCGGTGAGGCCGGGGGAGCCGGCTCGGGGGTCGCCGAGGTTGAGTGCGATGACCTTGTCCCCGGAACAGTACACTCCGGGGAAGTTGCAGGGGTCGGAGGTGAAGTCCCAGGAGGAGAAGAAGGTGGAGCCAGGGAGATCGGACATGGATTTGTGGATGGATTGGAGGGCGAGGAAATCGATTGGATCAAGAATCGAAGATGAAGGGTGGAGATTGGCGATGAAGAGTAAAAGGATTAGAAGGAGTGGGCTGTTGGATTCCATTTTCATGGAAGGGGAAGATGGGTGGGGAGGAGAGGTTTGGGTAGGGGTTTTAAAGGGTTGGGTTTGGGCTTTTTGGGTGGAGCTCGTGAGAAATGCGTGATGATTTTAATGGTAGAGAAGAGGGGAGAGTAGATGGGAGTGGGAGGTGAGGAGACGTAGTCGTGATGGAGAAGCTTCCTTTCTCTGTTTCCGCAGCTGACGCTTTTTTCATTTCTTTGGCTTGGGGAGGAAGTCGGGGAGAGAGGGAGTGAGACAGGGGGACAGGGCAGGGGGTTCGTTTTTATTTTTTGTATTTTTTTATTTTTAGGTTCGGTTGGGCAAACGGTTCTCCGAGCCTACGTGGAGACTGAGCTTACGTGGAGCACGGAACTGAGGCTCGGAGTGACACGTCATCTGCTCCGGTGTGACGCGTAACTCGTGCGTACGGTGGTGCTTTGGAAAAGCTCGCCGGAGAGTCTTAATGCGTTCTTCAGAAGAGTGTGTGAGTTTTCCACCGCTTAAAAAGTTCATCATGCGTTGGGGTTCTCTTGTTTAGCGTTACTTGCAATTTCTGGTTACTGTAGCAATTTATTAATATATTTTATTTATATAATCAGTTTAGAATGATAGAAGGAATTAGATGAGAATGCTGAAATTGCAGATTTTAAATAAATTCTTATATTAATTTTAAATTATTTTTTACTTAATTGCAATATAAAAACCTTTAACATTTGTGTTACATCACAATTATTGATAAATTTATGTTAACTTTCTATAATTTTTTATTAACGAACACTTATATAAGAACGAAAACAATTACATTTATATAATAAAATAATAATAAATAAGATATTCTTAAATAGATAGTTAGTAGGCAACCTATATTATACTTTATATTATTTAAACTGTTAAATGTACATGTTTTAGAAAATAAATGAATTTTTTATTTTTTATTTGGTGTGGCAACTGATTTAGATGATTTTCAGTAATAAACGATTTTAGCCAATATTTTATACAATTGGGTGGACCCAAAACCATATTTTATACAATTGGGTGGACCCAAATCCTGAGGTATCACCACTTCACATAGGGTGCCCTCTGCAATCTGACACCGTAAAATGTATTTTAATTTTTCTTATCAAAATTCATTCAAATTAGGCATTTAGGCGAGACATGATAAATAAAAATTGTAAAAAATGAGTATTTACAAAAAAAATAATAATAATTGTATAGAATACTTTTAAAGAAATATTTGTATGAAACCATTAAAATTTTATCTGCAATCTCGTCATTTAAGCTCAGTGTAATATTTTTATTTTATCAAAAAATTAATCATAATATTTATTTTTATATATTTAATTATGAACATAAAAATTAAATTAATTAGAAAATGATGCGTGCAAAGAGAATTGACATCATTTTTAACTATGGTATAGTAGTGGGGACAGTTGGACTAGTTTGTAATTTGGATGAATTTTAACAGTAAAAATTGGTATGATATTCAATTTTTTGTATACGATTAGATGAACCGAAAAATGATGTGGGCCCCACGTGGCCGGGAGCTGTAGATGTTGCGTGCTACTGATGATGGGGTTCTTGTTGCAGGCGGGCCTGACAAGTGGCCTTTTTTAGGGCGTCGTCCTTGTCGTGTGCTTTTCTGTTGGTTCTTAGTCGGCCGCGATTCTGATCCTTTGTCGCTTCTGTGACTTGAGTTATACAGTGCATACTGAAGAAAGCCAATTTTCATAAATCTACGTATTTTTATTGAATATTATAATTGGGAAAAATAAATCTCCTCCCCAGATATAGTTATTTAATAACTGATAATTTAAATGGATATAATTCAGAATTTTCATTTTTTGCAATTATGAGCAATTAATGAAATCTAAGTCTTTTGTTTTGCTTAACATTAATTATTTATTTAGTAATTCAAAGTTTATTCAAATTAAATATTTAGGTGAGCCAAAAATTAGGATAATTTGAAAGCCAAAATACGTCCTTTAAAATTTATTCATTTCTTGGGGGACTCAAAAGATATAATCATGCTTCCACATATTTGAAAGCCTTCATCTTATGTTGGATCATGATTCTATAATGTTTCGTGATATTCCCATATATGTGTACATTAATATAATTAATTTTTATATTTTACATATTTTTAAATAGTATGGTCGCATATGCCTTTAATCTAAATGGTTTCATATGTTTTAACTAACTTGATAATACTAGATATAATGATATGATCGGATTTTATTATATTATTTTTGATTGACTTAAAAACAGAGGTTTTCCTTTGAAATTTCAAAGGTTCTAAAACAGGAATCAAAATCTGATTTCCATCAGAATATCTGGAAGGTTAAAGAATCAGTTCCTGTGATTTATTTCTAGATCAAGTGAAAGATGGTCAAGGTCGTCCATTTTATCATTTTGGGTAGACTATATTTTTAAATATACCAACATTTTTAGAATGGAAACCATATGTTGTATATAGAGATAGATGATTACCCATGAAATGGTGCTCCTGCCCCGATCGAATGGATCTTCGGTCGTCCATTATTTTATTTTATTTTATTTGTTCCTTCTTGGCTCAACCAACGGTCCACTTGTTTCACTGGGGCGGTTGAGCTGACCACCATTTTTTTTTTTTTTTTCATTTTTAACATGGAGCTCATGCAATCCTAGGATCTTGGTTGCTCAATTGATAAGTTGGTGGGCACATGTCGTCTACAACAGTAAATGGTGTCGTCAAGTGGTTGGGTGGTCCGTTAACCTAGTGCACTTTTGGGGTCCATTTTATTTAAGGGCTTCGTTGAGAATTGATAAAAAAAAATGTGATAAAAAAAGAAAAAAAGTGATGACAAGTCGAGAAAATATAAGAAAATCACGTTACAAGATAGGTGATAATTATTTAAAGGGTTTTGATTCAATAAGGACAGCTTCATCGAATCAGTGGAGCCTTTTCGGTTTGTTCCTCTCATAGGGATTTGCTGAGATATTAAGTCTCTAGTATAACTGAGTAATTCTATAAAAATTTAGAATATTTTTGGTATTTGTATAAATTAATTTATATAATTTTTATACTCTATATATATATATATTTGGATTGCATGGTTTACACGTGCTTTTATTTAACATAATTTTGACATTTTTAATTAAAATAGTTAGCATAAGGCCTATAGTGGACTTGGATATCATCCAGTTATTATGAGAATATTGAAAAAAAGGCTATTAAAATGAAATAAATAGCATTGTTATCAAAACCAAACCAAGTTTGGTCCAATAATAAAAAAATATTTTAATGTTACAAATAAAATAAAAGAATAAATTAAAATAGCATATTATTATACAAAAGATATAAATTTAGAT
>JAYJMB010007518.1:0-10139 GCA_036873735.1 Pouteria campechiana
CTGTTTGGCCCGGCGTTTTGGGAGTGTAAACGCGCTTTTTGCAGCCAAAACGCGATTCTATAGTGTTTGGCTGAAATTTGAAAATGCGCATTTCAAACCGTAAAAGCCGGAATATGGCTTTTACATGGAAGCTCAGATTTGGAGCTTTTCTAAAAGCTCTACGTGCAAACGTGCTTCCTGTAAGCGCTATAAAAATCGCAAGGAGAGGAAGGATTGAAAAGTGAGATTTAGGAGCACACAAAAATCATAGGGGAAGGGTGACATTTTTCACCTCTCTCGGATGAGCTAGGGTACGGGCGAGAATTGTTGTAGGGGTTTTTCATGCGATCTACAAAGCTGCAAGTCTGATTCCTACCGTTGTTTCTAGAAAATCATGATACAGACTGTTGGGATGACTCTCGGTTGATCACATGGCTAGCAATACCCTTGCACGGAAGTGCTTCTGTACAAGGCTCCTTACCGAAGCAGCACTAATATGTATATATATATATATACATTACTTAGGATTTTGACTTGGAGTGGCATTGAAATAAGGGTAAACCCAATGGTGTGCAAGTTTTTATGGTTCATGCTATTAAGTGGATTTGAATTTCACATATCCTAATGGGTGAAATAATTCATGCCAGCTAACACCCTAACTTCATCAGGCATGAGCTCTTAGACTTGCTTTTGATGGGCTAAGCCCCTTATAATTATTTTTTAGTAGGATCTATCCCTAGTACCTAATATTTAACAAATTAACTATTCTTAAGATAAAATACTAAATAATCTAAATTTTTAATTACACTATCAACCTAAATTTTAGGAATAGGTTTAGTGTTAGGCTTAAGATTGAATTGTTAAATATATTAGAGTTGACTCCAATTAGTGCACCCTAGCTTGGAAGTCTAACAAAAAGCCAATTCTTTCTATTTTTGAAACATTTTAATTGATGCTTTAGTGTATTCTATAATTCAGCAAAGATCGTTTACAAGTAAAAAGACAGATTTTTTATGGTGCAGCAAATGACCTACTCCAATGATCTACTCATGCTTTAAGGATTTCCACGTTTTATTATTTGTAAGCATTGCAAGGTGTTATAAATTGTTTGGGTGGTCCCCAAATGAAATGTTGATATGTCTCTCAAGAAGATCTCGCCTAGAATTCTACAAGACTAGAACCAAAGTCAAAAGACACAGGGTGTGTTCGCGACGTGAACACTCTGACACTCAAGTCAGTATGGGACTCTTTTATAAATGCTGGGATAGCAGCAAGAGCTTGTATTTTCAAGGTACATACCTTGGTGTATTTATAGTTGAGCATGGGTGCATAGCTGGGATGCATATGTAGCTTGTACGCAAGTGGGATGAAGATTTCCTCCTAGAGAAGAGTTTCAGGAGGATACATATCTCAAGTCCTAGTCTCATGGGACTGCATAGTGGTTGCAAAAGGTATCCCATTAAAGTAGAAGTTTGACATGGCATGGTGTTAGCTGTATAACTAGATATTTGTGTTAGAGTTCTCTAATACCAATCCCCCTAGGGAGACATTGGAGTAGCTAAGTCTTCTCAGTTGCTTGATTCTTAGTGCAATACTTTCGATGTGGCTCTGTTCTTTAGTGCTTGTGTACACTTCCGCAGAGCATGCTTGCTTCATTGCAGGTTCTGTCCATTAGAATGCTCTAGGACATTCGCAAGCCCGATGGTTGGTTCCACATTGAGGGATCCAAGAGCCTGAGGACCAATTCCATCGACTAGAATGCTCTCGGGGATCCGAACACCTTTGGAAAGGTTTCGTTGACTAGAGTGCTATGGGGGATCTGTACTCCTGAGGACCAGTTCTACTCTAAGGGATCTAGGAGCCTGGGGACCAATATCATTGACTAGAGCACTCTCAAGGATTCATACACCTTTCAATCAGTTTCATTGACTAGAGCGCTATGGGGGATCCATACTCCTGAGGACCAGTTCCGCTCCAAGGGATTTGAGATCCCTTGGGTTCGGAGTGTATTTTTGCACCTTTTTAGTAGTTTTGAATTCTATCAGTAGTCACTTCATAGCAGCTTTATCGGTATAGGTGTGACTCTTCATTACCTTCATTAAATGGCTTAAATACGAGGGGATGGGAATGCGACACTATCCCAGGTTGGCAATTCTACAGTTTGCACAGAACCCTAAGTAATTTCGTGGGGTGCGACTATAAACTGCCACCGCAATGGTAGGAAGTCATTTCCTGCTCTACTTTCTTTTTCCCAAGCTCTACATTTTCATCTTCTCCTCTAGCACTGCTCTTTCATCCTCCTCCCTAGTAGCATCTTCTCTTAGGATTTTTTCTCCTTTAATCAACTTTAGCTTTCCCAAATGGCAGTTGAGAGGTCCCATTCATGTGTCTTTAATAGCATCATGGAGGCATCTCTACTCGTTGCCTACGGGGATGAGTTGGGTGTTTCCAGAGATGATAGATCTTCCTCGGCATTGTCGAGAAGGCCTTGTTCTCATTTTCTTAGGTTTCCTTAGGGAAGGGTTCCGCCTAGATTAGGGTAACTTATTCCTGCCCTTTTCCATAGTTCCATATTTATCTAGGACAATTAGTCCCAAACAATTAGTGTTACATAATGTTTCTTTCTCGTTGGGTCTATAGCCTTAGGGAGACATTTGTGTTCTCTTTCTCCTTGTTTAGCTCCATTTTCACCTTGAGTAAGGCTCCCCACTCATCTTACTATTTTAATCTCATCCCCCACCCTCCTTGGCTTAAGTTGTTCTCGTGGACTAGAAGCCCAGACGATGAGTGGAAAAGTCATTGGGCTTGGGCTAAGTCTGTGGGGGGCTTCTCTTTCCCCACGATCTGGAGCTCCACCACAAGACGTGGAACAATTTCTATTTCTCAACTAGACCAATATAGCTTATATCTCCTTAGGTATAGGTTAATGTCTATAGGTGCTATGGCAGTGGATGTTGTCACCTCTGCCGCACACTATCACCAGGCGGACTTTCTGTTTGGCTTCCCAAGTCAAGAAGTTGCTATTCTTGATCCTATTCCTCTGCAAGAGTCTCTTCTTTCTTTGGATAAAGTATAAACTTATTACTTCCATCCATTTTGTCAGTCCTCTGCGGGTGGAAGAGTCCTCCGCTACGCCGGCTCCTTCTGTTGCGTTGGCTCCCTTCACTATGTCGGCTCCCTCTGCTTCGACTCCTTCTGCTAAAGGGGCAGGTCCATCGATGCAGCAGAGAGTTAAGGTTGCCAATCAGAGGTGAATGCCTTCCAATTCTTCATCTCCCTCTCCTTCCTCTGGATCCCTTGGAGAGGGATCAGCGAATCCACTTCCTTAGCTCGAGTCGCTCAATGTAATATGTTCCCCTAGCGAGGGTCATTTTAGGATTTCTTTAGGAAAAAGCTCATCTCCTTCTCCTTCAACATCTTACTCCAAGGATTTGAATCTGGACTAGACATCATCTCCTCGTCTTAGATTTACCTTCAAGGAGACTTTGGCTTCTAGGGCAGATTTAGATGATCTCCTAGGCGGGGTGGTTACCCCCCACCCCATCTGTTCATCCTGCCTCCGCTCCCTCTTCATCAATAGCAGTTCCACCATCCACCGATTTTGCTTTGGCAGATGTTTCTCTTGCTTTGCCCTCTGCAACAGTGTCTCCATCACATTCTACACCTTCCTTCCCTATTCATTCCATGTTGGTTCCCATCCATTCTATCCTTTCTTCTTCTTTTGGCTCCACTTCAGCCAAAGGTATTTGTCTAAATTTGGTTGCAGACATGGTGCATGAGATTCAAGGGAGGCCAATAGAGGCAGAGCCACAAGAAATGGTAGTTGCGCAGGTGTCTTGCCCTGCCATTGGCATGGCTTCATGTCCTTCTATAGCTTTTACTGGTGAGTGCTCTTCCTTTATCTCTTTCTTATATTCATTTATTTACTCCTTTTTTTGTAGGCTTGTTCTCTTCTGACCGCTGGTTCACAAGCTAAAGTGCCCATATTCGGGCCCCAGCCTCTAGTGAGGTAGTGCCAGCTCCCGATTCCAGCTCCATCAGTGAGACCATTGCCTCTGCTAATCAAAGCTCCTCCTAGCCTTTTGCTCCAACCAGTGCTACTCTGAGGGGGAGGACACTAATAACCTCCCTTCTAGAGGATTCGGTGAAGGCAGCTATCTTCATCACCAGGCTCGCCTGCTCTATTGGCCACTCCTGGGCTCTGGGAGTGCACTGAGATGACTTAGTGGTGGATTCCACCCTTGACATCATGAGAAGCGCAGTTAGAAGGTAGAGCTTCATCGATCGGATGGAGATCATAATAAATCAGTTTGCAATCGCCTAAGAGCAGTTGCGGAGCCAGACCAAGACCTTTTCTGAGGTTTAGGAGCAACAAAACTGCGCCATTGCTGAGTTTTCCACTACTATGGCGAAGTTAAAGGAGGAGCGGATCCATTTCAATGAACTAAAGGGGACTACTTCTAAGTTTAAAGCAAGGGAGGATAAGGTTCTGGTAAGCCAAGACACTACAATGCTCGCACAAAAGGAGGTGGAAGATTCCCTTAAGAAGGT
Organism: Pouteria campechiana; assembly: GCA_036873735.1. Taxonomy (NCBI): domain Eukaryota; kingdom Viridiplantae; phylum Streptophyta; class Magnoliopsida; order Ericales; family Sapotaceae; genus Pouteria; species Pouteria campechiana. The sequence continues at coordinate 4,531 of JAYJMB010007518.1, forward strand.
GGAGGCCAAGCGCAATGCTACAATGCTCATGCAAAAGGAGGCTAATGATGCCCTTAAGAAGGTCGAGGCTGAGCACGACGCTGCTATTGCGAATGTCGATGCTAAGGTGGAGCAACTTGCCAAAGTAGAGGTAGAGGCTGGTAGGCGAGAGGAGTCTCTACAGAAGGAGGCTAGTGTGCTATGAGAGTAGCATGCCACAGAGATTACTCAAATCTGCCAGTTACACTTTGAGCAACCGGCAGCGAAGTCGTAGTGCTAGGTGGTATTGCTAGAGTAGATGACGGACTGTTTTAGGCAAGCCTTCAATTCCTATAAAAAGAAAATAACTAGGAAATTTCCTAGAATAATAGACTTAAAAGATGTTCAACTAGACAGGAAAGATTTGTAATTGTACTGATTGATATAAAAAATTATTTTTTTATTTTTGGTATTTTCATAATATATGTTGAATAAGCGTATAACACGAAGCTTTTCTTACTTGTGTCTTTTGATGTTTACCCACAAGGGGCTACTTGCCTAACCAAAAGTTCAAGTCTTTGTACATGGAGTCGAAGTACTATTAGCCTTTGGTTAGGCGCTCCTCCCGGTCAGGCCTTTAGTGGGATCAAGAACTCCTCCTAGTCAGACATGTAGTAGAACTAGGAACTCCTTTTGGTCAGGCATGTAGCAAGACCAGAAACTCCTTCTGGTTGGGTATGTAGCGAGACTGAGAACTCCTCTTGGTCATGCATATAGTGGGACCAGGAACTCCTAGTCGGGCATGTAGTGGGACCAAAAATTCCTCCCGGTCAGGCATGTAATGGGACTAAGAACTCCTTCTGGTTGAGCGTGTAGTGGGACCAGGAACTCAGTCGAGGAAGAGAATCATAAAAAATCTTTATTAGTTTGCTAAACTGATTGTACATAGAAAGTAAAATTTAGAAGGAAATTTTACTGATAATATACCCTCAAATGTTCTGTGTTCCAAGTTCTCAGAATGCTCCTGTTGTTTAGCCTCTGTAGTCGATAAGCACCATTGTCTAGGGCTTCGACTATCCTATGTGGTCCTTCCCAGGACCAAGCAAGCTTTCCTTTCGTGTGGGTAGGGTTGCTGATGGATCTCTTCCTCAACACCAGATCTCCTTCTTTGAAGCTCCTTGCTTGAACCTTCTGATCATAGTCTTGCTTGAATTGGGCCTGTTATTGAGACATCTTCATTTGGGAGTTGATCCTTGTTTCCTCTAGCAAATCCAAGTTAGTTTCCAAAGCCTCAGTGTTGACCTCTACATTGAAATTAGTGATCCGAGAGGAGGGGATTTTCAGTTCTATGGGGATCACAGCCTTAGAACCATAAGTAAGCATGAAGGGCGACTCGCTTATTGACCTCTTTAGTGTTGTCCTCAGTGCCTATAGCACTTTTGGGAGCTCCTAGTACCCGATATCTCCAGAGCCTTCCATCATTTTTCTTAGGCTGATTACAATAATTTTGTTAGAAGCTTTTGCCAGGCCATTTTTCTGGGGGTGTGCTACAGAGGAGAACTTTTGTCAAATCTCATATAAGGTGCAAAACTCTTTGAATGGCTTACTCTCAAATTGCATTCTGTTGTCCATGATGAGGGCTCCTATGGCTCTGAACCTGCATATTATACTTTGCATTAGGAAGCTCTTTGCTTGTTTCATCGATATTAATCTAGTTGCTCTGGCTTCTACCCATTTTGTGAAGTAATTCACGATGACAAATATGTACTTCTTCCTCTCGACTGCTAGGGGAAAGGGTCCTAAGATGTCCATTCCCCTTTGGTAGAAGGGCTATGGGCTGCTGATTATCAAGAGCTGAGTTGCTGATAGTCGGGGGATGGAGGCGTGTTTTAGACACTTATCACACTTTTTGACATATTCTTTGGAATCTACAGCCATTGTGGGCCAGAAGTACCCTTGCCTTGCTACTTTGAAAGCTAAGGTCTTAGCCCCTATGTGGTTTGCACATTCCCCCTCATGTATTTGTTTAAAGATTTGTTTTCCTTCCCTCTCAGTTACACATTATAGATATAGGTGTAAATGTCCTCTCCGATAAAGCTTATCATCTAGATAAAGAAAATTTGCAGTGATGCATTCTAACTTTTTAGCCTCTATCGGATTCATAAGCTTTTCTCCTCTCTTTAGGTATGCATGAATGGGATCTATCTAGGAGGGTTCCATGAATTCTATTGTTGTTTGCTTGATCTCTAGAACACTATGAGCCAAGAGGTGTTCTAGTAAAATTATTTTTCATGTGAGAAGGTGTTGTGGCCAGCTTTGACAGTCTGTCTGCCTGCTCATTTTCTTTACTTGGTAACTGTACAATCTCGATTTTGTAAATCTATCCTAGCATGTTTTTAGCGGCCGACAAATATTACATCATAAGTGGCTCTTTGGCCTCACATTCTCTTGTCCACTATTTTACTGCCAACTGGGAATCACTGTAGATGACTAAATTGTTGATCTTTAGTAATTGAGCAATCCTGAGGCCAGCTAGCAGAGCCTCATAGTCGGCTCCATTGTTGGTTGTTGGAAAGCAAAATCATAAAATGTACTTAATCATGTGTCCTTCAGGGCTTCGAAGAATGAGTCTAGCTCTGGTGCTATCCATGTTGGACGATCCATTCTCGTGTGGGCTCTAATGAGGGGAATTATCTAACAGCGAATCCATGTCCATTGCAAGAGGCCGGTACAGTTCCCCTGCTTGTGTTGCCATTGTTGATTGGGCAGATCTGCTTCCTGAGCAAAACCTATCAGCCTTGTGACTGCTAGAAAGGTTTCGCTTTGATTTGTTTCATCTGCTTTCCATATACATTCGACTAAGAAATCAGTCAGGATTTGGCCTTTGATGCTTATCTTTAGTACATACTCAATGTCAAACTCATTGAGTTCAGTAGCTGGTCTATGTAGACTCAGATCAGATGACCTTGAAAGTATGGTCGAAGTCTTCTTGCAATGATTACTAAAGCATAGGCTATTTTTTCAATAGCAAGGCACCTTATTTTCATATCTCTTAAGATTTTGTTGATATAGTACACGGGTTCTGAGTTTGACCTTGCTCTCTTAATAATGCTACTACTATGGTTTCGAGTCTAGTGGCGAGATAGAGGCATAGGATTTCTCCTTTCTCTGGTGAGCTCAGTAAAGGAATAATGGCCACATATGAATTGAGTTCATCAAAGGCCTTCTATGTTTCTTTACCGATTTCTTCTTTGTCTAGATTTTTTGATGCTCCCATCCAAAGTGCTTTAAAGAATGGGAAGCTTCTTTCTACAAATTTGGATAAGAACCTATTAAGTGTCACTAATCTTCCTATCAAACCTGGAGCTATTTGTTACTGCTAGGCATCGTCATATCTCAGATGGCTTGGATTTTCTCAGGATTTGCCTCGATGCCCCTCTGTAAAATCAAGAATCCTAGTATTTTTCCTAATGCAACAGCGAAAATGCACTTTTGAGGGTTTAATTTCATCCTGTAATTCCCGAGGGTTTGAAATGTTTCTTCCAAGTCCTGCATATGGTGTTTCTGAATCTTGCTTTTCACCATCATATTGTCAATGTACGCTTGCATGTTTCTATCAATTTGGTGTTTGAAAAGGTTATTCACCATTCTTTGATAAGTGGCTCTAGTGTTTTTAACCCAAACGGCATTACTTTGTAGCAAAATGTGCCAACGTCAGTGATGAAAGTGGTCTTTTCTTGATCAGGCTTGTGCATCTAGATTTGGTGGTACCCCAAGAAAGTATCCATGAAAATGAGCAATTCATGGCTAGCAGAAGAGTCTATCAGTTGGTTGATGTTGGGGAGAGGATAGCAATCTTTTGGGCATGCTTTTTTTAGTAGGGCGAAGTCCACACACATGCATTATTTTCCGTTTGCTTTCTTTACCATGACAACATTGGCCAGCCATTTGGGATACTAAACTGGTTTGATGAATTTGGTTAAGTAATTTATCCACCTTTACTGTAATGGCTTCTTTATTCTCTTGTGAGAATAGTCTCTTCTTCCGCCAAATTGGTTTGTGGGTGTTGTCGATAGCTACCATATGTGAGATGATCAATGGATCTAGTACAAGAATGTCAAAGAGTTCCGAAGCGAACATGCTGGTATTCTTTCTCAATAGGTTTATTAACTCTTGAGGAAGTGAGGCCTCTAGAGTGGAGTTGATCTGAATAGTTCTTTCAGTCTTTGGTATCTAATGGTTCTCTTAGCTCACTTCTGGTGATTTGTTGTTCATCTCTGGTATCCATGGTATCGATCTGCGTATTCCTTGATACTTTTTCCTTCATTGATATTTCATAACATTCTTGGATAATTTTTTGGTCTCCCCTAGCTATACCTATTCCACCATATGTAGGTGTAATGCCCCGCACTCCCACCCTAGGCATTTTAACCATGCCATCCCGGGGCCAATGCGAGATGCTATCATCTTATATTCCAAAGAAGAATCTTATCAAAAATTTGACAGAGTCTCCCCTGAAATATAAAGCATTTGCACCTGATATACATGTGTAATATCACATACCAATAATAAGAATACAATATAAAACATCAATTACATTTAAATACTAAATACCAAACCCATACTCACAGCTCCACCCAAAATCGAAACCGAGTCATGGTGGCAATCACACAACTACAATTCCAAATATATCACTATGACATGCCTAAGCTATACAATATACATCATTTTAATCTTATTACAAAAATTTAATTATGCTTTTAATTTACAAAAATGTAATATGAAGGGAATCCAATCCCAAATTACCATTTCATAATTAAAATGTCTTCAAATCTAGATTAACAGCCCTAATCCGCAGTTGGGATTCTTTACCTGTCCTGTCAACTAAAAAAAATATTAAGAATGGGTGAGTCCGGGCAAGCTCAGTAAGTAGGTGTATAACAAAGCATAAACAATAAGAGGAATCCATCAGGCATCCCAAAAGTATATTCAACACGAATACAATCTCAATTTTTTATTTTTATGCCATCTGGGCATAAATACATCAAGTGCAACGTATAGTTGAACATATCAAGTCACAATCCTGATATTAAAATAATACTATATAATCCAAGAAATACTGCATTACATAGCAATTTAATGCATAATTACAGCACATCATAACACATCCAATTCAGACATCTTGGGATCTTCACTACTCTCAATTCACATATGCATTCACAATACCATATAACAATTCCTAGGATATTCATCATCCCAAACATTCTATACTTATATGCATACTTTACAAACACAAGGATCATGGGATAGTCATTATCTTCATTCACTCATACATGTTTCCATGCATAAATATGAAATCCATTTTAGTCCATACAGAAGAATCATGAGAATACATCTCAATGTTTAACACATATACATAAATACATAATAAACAATAATTCATGGTATATCCACTATCCCTAACAATCATTTCATCCATGCCCATTTGCAAACATATGGTATAGACACTATCCCCATCCATTTTAAACATTCACACATTGAAAATAATCACACCCACTTACCTTAAAGTAGAACACTTTCATAATCCTTCAATCTTAGCCTTCAATTCAATTGTTTAAGTTCAACATCCTTGCCCCATGGGTCCTACATAC